>PVIW01004215.1:46336-139910 GCA_004026585.1 Noctilio leporinus | reverse complement strand
CAAAGATGTTATTTATTGGCCAAACAACAGACCTGCGCAGGGGCGGCCTCGATCTCATGAGGCGCGCGCTGTCGCTTACAGCTAGGGCTTTTTATAGCGGAACAAGCGAGCCCGGGCACAGAAGATAAGATGGTAATTAGTGATTGACTATCAGGGTGGGGGTCTGAGGTGGTCTTGAGGCCTTAATTGGCCTGTCTCCTGGCTGTCAGGTTGCCCTAATATCTTGGGTAAACAGTCTTTTTCCGCCAGCCAGCGGGTTCTCACCTTGCACTTGTGGACTCCAGGGGTCCCGGAATCCCTTCATCTCTGCAGAGGTCCCCTGCAGAGCGATTGGCTTTTCTTTAACTAGGTTTCTAAGCTTCCTCCTTTCCTAGTTTCAGTAATGCTAATAATACACATTAGGCTTTTGCTGGGGTTCCACAGAGATATGCATGTAGATCAAGAAGTGAAGGTAGTGAAAATGTGCAATATTCAAGTCAGATTTTATCTGTAATTAATGACCTTACTTGTATCAGAGGCCTCTCCCCTACAGGTTCACTACATTTCCTTGAGCCTAGAGACAAGGTGGTACTCAAGACCTGGAAGACAGGATTTCCAAAAAGCCACCTAGAAGAAAAGCAGACTGGACTTGGATGTACTCCTCACCACCCCCACTATGGTGAAATTGGCAGTAATGAAACCTTGGATTCATGACACCAGAGTAAAGAAAGCAGCAGAGGAACAATGGACCACTGAGCCTCAAGGAGACCTGAAAATCATCTTTCAGAAACAATAACTTATATTCTTTTCATTACATTTTGTTTAACCTCATGTCATGGAGAATCTGTTCCTTTCCAATGAAATGAAAATATTTGGCAAAAAATGTTCTAAACATCTCTCAATTTTTGTCTTGGGGGAGGAACTTATGCTGAACAAACTTCCAAGGTGTTTGTACACCCCTGGAAAGCCTTTGAATAATACTTTATTTAACCATATCAATAAGAAAATAATCTACTCTGTTATTTATAATTGGGCATCTGTCGTACCTCTAAAGACAGGGAAATGTTTTCTTTAAAAGTCCCTAAGGTAGCCCCAGCTGGAGAGTGTGCACTTTTTGTCAAACATGTTAAAAACTGTTTTGTGCTTTATCACAGTGTGGTATTGCATACAATGTGACCCTTATGTGGATCTGCAATTAAATGTATTCCTAATTCTAAGATATGTGCTCAACAACAAAATGAGTATTTCAAAATGAAACAGTAGGGGAATGATGGGGGCCTCAAATGTTGGAAAGTTTTAGTTTCAGGTAACAGCCAATAAGTTAGTGATTAATGTATCTAAAAAGCTATTTTTTCAGGAAATGGAGGAATGACCCACCTTGACCCCAGGACACTAAGACCTCCTCCCAGGACAAAGAAATAATGCTGCAGTTTTTATCTCATTAACATTGTCCTTTAATTCCAAACCCCTTACCTACACCCTTTTTCTCCTTATAAAAAGGGCCCATTTATAATGGAATGTAAGAAGATTGTCTGTTAGGGTGCAAACCTGCTGTTTTCTCAGATCACCAACCATCTGAATAAGCATCCATAAATACTCAATTCCTGCCTTTGTTTATTGGGTCTGGTAGATGACAGGCAGCAGGAACACCAGTCTTTCTGGTTTCAAATGCCCTAATCAGCCACTGCAAGATATCTGATGCTACACCAGTTGAGGCTGGCAAGTTTAAAAACTGCACCTGCAGAAGTCCTCAGGGATATTGCTACAGGTTAACAAGGCCTGGGAGTCTCCATTCTCCTGCTCTGTGGGCCTGTTACAGAATGGGAAAAAGCCAAAATCCCTCACTCTTTGCAGATTGGGGCAGGACACTGAAGCACAGCCATCTTTTCTGAGAGGGGTACTTTGCATATCTAGTGTCTTGGGTATGCAAATGACTAGGTAAACCTCTTAACCCAAGAAGATGGGAGAGGTTTTTGATCATAGAATGATAATGAAAGAATTTATGGGGCTACTGTGAGATTTCACAGGTAGCCACAGGCCACCATTATGGCTTAAAATAGGGCGGCAGACACCTGGTCACTTGCTCTCTCTCTCTCATCTGGATGAATGTGCAGAGAGACATGTAGTCTCTCTCTCACCCAGAAGGACATGCAGACAAGGACTCTTTCTCTCCTGGATGACCCTTAGACAGACACTTGGCTTGAGAACTCACCTGGTTTGAGAAGGGGGAAGCAGAGGGGAGAAAGGGAGACATGCAGCTTGCCCAGAGATAGGGAATTACCCGTGGTATTATAACAGTTGAGTGTGCGCAAGATCCTCACCTAATTGGGTAAAGCAGCTGCCAGGAACTTTGAATTTATAACTGGAATACTAAGTTGTGAGCTGTTGTGTTTCTGAAAGATGCTATCTTTTGCTAGCCCTGATCAGGCAGGGCTGATTTTGGGTATATTTTGGGTGCTTTTAAAGAGTGAGATTTAACAGCATAATTGCACCTTTAACATAAATCTGTATACTCCTCAAATAAACAAAATACCTTTCATTTTCACCAAACTCTGTTATTAGGAGTCATTCCTGGCGATGGACAAATGGAGCCCATTAAAACTGAGGATCCCTCCCAAGGGTCCTCAAAGAAAGTCAGCAGCAGCCCTTCCTCCCCAACCCCCCATGAACCCATTGCCTGTTCCCACATCTGTCTCTGGGTGATCTCTCACAGCAAGGCTGCTCTGACACAAAATACTCATCTTTTGGTATTTTTCAAAAATTGAAAAGTGGAAAAACCAACCTGGCAGGTGTGGCTCAGTGAATTGAGCACCAGCCTGGGAACTAATGTCTCTGGTTCGATTCCCTGTCAGGGCACATGCCTGGATTAACGGTCCAGGTCCCCAGTTGGGGTGTATGTGAGAGGTAACCTACTTATGTTTCTCTTTGTCTATTTCTCCTTCCCTTACCTGCTCTCTGAAATAAATTAAAAATTTTTTTAAATAAAGAAAAATGGAGAAACCCTTCTTAGCTCTTGTGCTAAGCAAAAACATAAGACATGGGAGAATTGGCCTGCAGGACAGGGAATGCAAAGCCTGGCTTTGGCAGTAGCCTTTCTCTCTCCCCACCCCAGGGCTGCCCTCCTGTGCTCCTACCTTTCCCTTCCCCCTCCCTCAGCACTGCAGAGGTCAGACTAGGGCATTGACTCAAGGCTGACTCATTGGGAGGAAGGCTTCCAGCAGACATCCTGGGGGAGGGGGAAGGAGGTCACCTGCGCAACTGAGAAAGGAGGGGCATGGCAGCCCTTGCACTGAGTTGGGAGCTGCTAGGGCAGACAGCTCTGCCACTGGAGCAGCACTGCAGATGCTTGACTTCAGCTGATCTGGGAAGCTGGTGCTGTAGCATGCTGGCCTCCTCAAAGTGTGGGCAGGGGAAGGAACAGACCTCTGGGAGGGAGACCCAGGCCAATGGTTCACCCTGATATGTCTGCTGTCATACAAAGACTATGAGCCTGGCAGCCACCAGCCTTAGCTCTGCATCCCTGAAGCTTAAGGCCAGGGCAGAGGAGATGGGACCTATATCTAGGAGACCAACTTTAGAGATCCAACCTGGGTCACAGCCCTATCAGACACCCCTCAAATCTATAATAATATGCTTTTAAAATAAAACACATACAAGTAACATAAAGTTTATGTTACTTTAACATAGAAATATGAGCCCTGACAGTGGCTCAGTTAGTTGGGAATGGTTTAGGAAAGTGAAAGGTCGCCTGCAATCAGGGCACATGGCTGGGTTATGGGTTGGTCCCTGGTTGGGGAGTGTAGGAAAAGCAACCCATCCATGTCCACTCACATCATATTTTTTCTCCCTCTTTTTCCTCCCTTTTTCTCTCTCTAAAAAGGAAATCTTTAAAAAAACAAAAATATGAAAAAAGTTTATTTTTAAACATAGAATTACACATATATGGAAATAGGTATTCACTTGAAATTTTATTTTCTATTATTTTCTATCATATAGTAAATATTTAAACAAAACAATAAGATTAGTAAACAAATATATGTGTGAGAAATGAATATAAAATAGTTCTATATTTTTTGATACAGCAATTTATTTTTAACTAAATTTTAACTAAAGCACATACATGAAAAAGGCTACATGCCCCATGATTCTGATAGAGTAAGCAGTTAGGCATGAATGAGCAAAGCAGGAAGGACAGCCAGATACAGAATACCAGCAGGGTGGAAAACCCCAGGTGACTAGCATCAGGCAGAACTAGAGAAAAATATTATAAGCTAGGACCTCTTGCCCAAGGTGACCTTTCCTCCTCTAGCATGTCTTTAGTCATGTGGTTTAGACCCCCTTAAAGGAGAAACAAGGGGGACCAAGAATAGCCTCGTTTGACTCCCACATATGTCCTTACACAACCCCTCCCTTAAGCATTAAACCCCCAGGACAGTGAAGTTCACATCAGCATCAAATAATATTAGCAACAAGGCCTTGGGTCTATTGACAACAGAGGCAGAGTTTTGGTCAAACTACAGGTAACATCTGGGCCTCCTCTGTGTTTCAGCTTCAGGCCCAGAGAAGCAGCAAAACCAGCCTGAAGCAATAAAGCCATGGCTGAATTCAGGACCAGATGCCATTCTAATGACCCACTTACCCTAGTCCTGACCAATCAGTGGAGACCACAACCCTGAAAGGACACAGCTGGAAAGTGGATGAATATTCTATTAAGATCCTCCCCCTAGACCTCCCCTAAAATCCTCACCTTTAGAAAGCGAGTAAAAATGCTTAAGGCAAGAAGCCCAGGTGGCTCACCTTACCTCTCTCACATACCAGGTGCATACTTATGCTTTCTTTCTCCTAAGCTTTAGCCTTCCTAAAGTGTCTCCTACATCCACTCAAGCCAGCTGGTTTGCTACTTCTGCCTTTGTGACTTTCTAAATAAATGTTTCGAGTTAGTCTTTGGCTCTGAAATCTTTCCTAGCCAAACTCAAGAACTAAAGTCTAACAATCACCATTAATAATTCCAACTATGTGACATTCTGGAGAAAAGTAGAACTATGAAGACAGTAAAAGGATAAGTAATTTCCAGGGGTTGGAGGGCAGGAAATAAATAGGTAAAACAGGGGTTTTACTGAAAATATTCTGAATGATACCATATTGATGGATATGTGTCATTACACATTTTTCCAAATTCATTTAATGTAAAACATCAAGAATGAGTATAATATGAAAACTATGGACCTTGGTGATTTTCATGCGTCAATGTAATTTCATCAGTTGTCACAAATATATTAATCTGGTGGGGTACGTTAATAATAGGGGAGACTGCATGTGTGAGGGTAGAGGGTACATACAAAATCTCTGTCTTCTCAATTTTGCTGTGAACTGGAAAAGTCCTCTACAGAAGTAGTCTTTTTAAAAAAGATACATAAAGTACATGTAAGACTTTTTAAAAGGAGAATTTAAATACAATAGCACTAACTAAACAGATATTACCAGTACATAATAAAAAAATAAACATGACAGTCTATCCTATGATACAAAGGATATATTTACCTCTTTATTTTTAAGTTTTTAATTTATTTAATTTTTTAGATTTTATTATTTTCAGAGAGAAGGGCAGGGAGGGAGGAAGAATGGGAGAGAAGTATCAATGTATGTTTGCCTTTTACCTGCCTCCAGCTAAGGACCTGGCTGGAGACCTGGCTTGCAAACTGGTTATGTGCCCTGACTGGGGAATTGAACCAGTGACTTTCGGTTTGCAGGCCCGTGCCAATCCACTGAGCCACACCAGCCAGGGCTATTTTTATCTCTTAAAATTTTTTAAAAATATATTTTATTGATTTTGCTATTACAGTTGTCCCAATTTTTTCCCTTTTGTTCCCCTACACCAGGTACCCTCCATTTCCTCCAGTAATCACCGCCCCCTACCTAGTTTATGCATATGAGTTATTTGGCTACTCCATTTCCTATATTGTTCTTAACATCTCCCTGTCTATTTTGTACCTACCAATTTGTTCTTCTTAATCCCTGAACCTTTTCCCACATTTTCCTCTTCCCCTTCCCAATGGCTAACCTTCCAAATGAACTCTATATCTATTGGTTCTAATCCTGTTCTAGTTATTTACTTTGTTTTTGATTTTTAGATTCATTTGTTGATAGTTGTGAGTTTGTTGTCATTTTACTGTTCCTAGTTTTGATCTTCTTTTTCTAAATAAGCCCCTTTAACATTTCATGTAGTAAGGGCTTGGTGATGATGAACTCCTTTAGCTTTACTTTGTCTGGGAAGCACTTCATCTACCCTTCCATTCTAAATGATGGCTTTGCTGGATACAGAAATCTTGGTTGTATGTCCCTGCTTTTCATCACTTTGAATACTTCTTGCCAGTCCCTTCTTGCCTGCAGTTTCTTTTGAGAAATCAACTGAGTCTTATAGGAACTCCTTTGTAAGTAAGTCTCTTCTCTTCTCTTGCTTCTTTTAGATTCTCTCTTCAACTTGAACCTTTGGCATTTTAAGGATGATAAGTCTTTGTGTGGTCCTCTTTGGGTCATAGTTGTTTGGTACTCTCTGTGCTTCCTGAACTTGTATGTCTATTTCCTTCACCAATTTAGGGAAGTTTTCCTTCATTATTTTTTCAAATAACTTTTTAGTTTCTTGCTCTTTTTCTTCCCCTTCCAGCACCCCTATGATTCAGATGTTGGTACATTTGAAGATGTCTCAGAGGTACCTTAGCCTATCCTCATTTTTTATGGATTCTCTATTCTTCTTGCTCTTTTGAGTGAATTTTTTCTCTTCCTTCTGTTCCAAATTATTAATTTGATTCTCAACCTCATCACCTCCACTATTGTTTCCCTATAAATTATTTTTTATACTTAAACATTTTAAAATTTATTATTGGTGTATTACAATTGTTTCATTTTCTTCCTGATGCTCTCCCCTGCTCCACCCTCCCTGTCCCTGCTCTCGTAGTCAATCTCCACTTCACTATCCATGTCCATTGGTCCTTCACACTAGCTCCTCAACTGAACCCTTCTCACATTTTCTCCCTTCTCCTCCACCCTCCTAGTCACCGTCATTCTGCTCTTTTATTTTTTCCGTGTCTTTTGTTATATTCTGCTCATCTGTTTGTTTTGTCCCTTAGTCTCTTATATTAAGTGAGAACATATGGTATTTATCTTTTGCTGCTTGGCTTATTTCATTAAGCATGATACTCTCCAGTTCTATTCATGCTATCACAAATGGTAAAAGTTCTTTTTTACTGCTATATAGAACTCAATTGTGTAAATGTACCACAGTTTTTGATCCATTCGTCCACTAAAGGGCACTTAAGTTGTTTCCTGCACTTGGCTATTGTAAATAGCACTGCTATGAACATAGGGTTGCATAAGTTCTTCTGAATTGATGTTTCAGGGTTCTTTGGGTATAATCCTAGAAGTGGAATCGCTGGGTCATAAGGCAGTTCTATTCTTAGTTTTTTAGGAAATTCCATACTGTTTTCCATAGTGGCTGCACCAGTCTGCATTCCCATCAACAATAAACTAGGGTCCCCTTTTCCATACATCCTTGCCAGCACTTGTTGTTTGTTGATTCGTTGATGATGGCCATTCTGACAGGTGTGATATGGTACTCCATTGTGGTTTTAATTTGCATCTTTCTGATGGCTAGTGATGTTGAGCATTCTTTCATATGCCTATGGGCCCTTTGTATATCTTCCTCAGTGAGTTGTCTGTTCAGGTCCTTTGCCCATTTTTTAATTGGGCTATCTGTCTCCCTGGTGTTCAGTCGTATTAATTCTTTATGTATTTTGGAGATCAAACCCTTGTCTGAGGTGTCATTGGCAAATATGTTTCCCGTATGGTTGGTTCCCTTTTCATTTTGTTTTCTTTAGCTGAAACCTTCCAGTTTGATGTAGTCCCATTTGTTCATTTGTTCCTTTATTTCCCTTGCACTGGGAAAGATATCAGTGAAAACTTTGCTGCATGTGATATCTGAAATTTTTGCCTATTTTCCTCTAGGACTTTAATCTTGGCACAGCTCATGTTTAAGATTTTTATCCATCTTTAGTTTATTCTGGTATATGATGTAAGATTGTAGTCTAGTTTTATTTTTTTCGCATGTGCTTGTTAAATTCTTCCTACACCACTTGTTGAAGAGGCTATTTGCACTCCATTTTATGCTCCTTCACCCTTTGTCAAATATTAGTTGCCCATAGGGTCTTGGGTTTATTTCTTCGCTCCCTATTCTGTTCTATTGATCTGTATGTCTAGTCTTGTGTCAGTACCAGAATGTTTTGATTGTTATGGCTTTGTAATACAATTTGATGTCTGGTATTATGATTCCTTCTACTTTGTTCTTCTTTCTCAAGATTGCTATAGCTATTTGGGGTTATATTTAACTCCATATAAAATTTTTAAGTATTTTTTCTAATTCTGTGAAATATGGCATTGGTATTTTAATAGGGCTTGCGTTGAATCTACAGATGGCTTTGGGGAGTATGAACATTTTTGTTTAAAGATTTTATTTATTACTTTTAGAGATAGGGGAACGGTGAGAGGCAGAGAGGGAGAAAGACATCAATGTATGGTTGCCTTTTACCTGCCTCCAGCTAAGGACCTGACTGGAGACCTTGCTTGCAAACTGGTTATGTGCCCTGGCTGGGAACCGAACCAGCGACCTTTGGGTTTGCAGGCTGGCACCTTATCCACTGTGTCACCAGCCAGGGTGAACATTTTTATGATGTTAATTCTTCCCATCCATGAGCATGGTATATGCTTCCATTTATTTGTGTCCTTCTTAATTTCTTTCTTTAACATTCTGTAATTTCTGCGTACAGGTGTTTAATCTCCTTGGTTAAATTTATTCCTAGGTACTTCATTTATTTATTTATTTATTTATTTATTTATGTTGCAATAGTAAATGGGATTTGTTTTCTAGCTTCTTTCTCTGATGTTTCATTGTTGGTGTATAAAAATGCCTTTGATTTCTGGATATTGACCTTGTATCTAGCTATTTTGCCCAATTCGGTTGTTAGGTTGAGAGAGAGGGGCATGGAAGAAGGATGAAAGAGAGAGAAACATCAATGCATGGTTGCCCCTCACCTGCCTCCAGCCAAGGACCTGGCTGGAGACCTGGCCTGCAACCTGGTTATGTGCCCTGACTGGGGAATTGAACCAGCGATCTTTGGGTTCACAAGCCAGCACCAATCCACTGAGCCACACCAGCCAGGGCACGTTTCTTCATCTCTTTAAAGCAGGCCTTTTAGCATCTCTTGCAGTGCTGGTTTGGTGGAGGTGCATTCTTTTAGCTTTATTTTGTCTGGGAAACTCCTTATTTTACCTTCCATTTTGAATGAGAGCCTTGCTGGGTAGAATATTCTTGGTTGCAGGTCTTTCTTTTTCATTACTTGTAGTATTTTTTACCATTGCCTTCTGGCTTGTATTGTTTCTTTTGAGAAATCATTTGATAACCTTACTGGAGCTCCCTTATATGTTATTAGCTGTTTCTATCTTGATACTTTCAGGATTCTCTCTTTGTCTTTGAAGTTTGCTGTTTTAATTATGATGTGTCTTGAAGTAGGCCTATTTGGGTTCATCTTCACTGGGACCCTCTGTGCTTCCTAAACTTGAGTGACCTTTTTGCTCATAATTTTAGGGAAGTTTTCTGTTATTACTTTTTCAAACACATTTTCTATTCCTTGCTTCTCTTCCCTTTCTGGTATCCCTATGATACATATATTGTTGTGTTTCGTGTAGTCCTGTATCTCTCTTAAAACCTCTTCATTCTTCTTCAGTCTTTTTTCATTTTGTTGTAATGTCTGGTTATTTTTTTCCCTGTTGTCCTCCAATTCGCTGATCTGGTCCTCTGCTTCTCTAACCTGCTTTGAATTCCTTCTATTGTGTTCTTCAGTTCTGAGATGGTGTTCTTCATTTCCTCCTGGTTCTTACTGATGGTTTCTATTTCCTTTTTAATGTGGTTTAATTTTCAGGAAGCTCCTTGTAATTGCCCTGGAATTCTTTGTAGTTTTCTTTGAGCTCATTGAACTCATTGAGTTTCTTATAATTATTTCTTTATTCCATGTCTGATAGTTTGCTTGTTTTTATTTCATTTAGCAGTCTTTCTGTTGATTCCTCCTTTCCTTTTGGTGATGGACTGTTTCTTTTTCTCTCCATTTTTGGTGTCTGTGGTTGCTTGCTTTTATTTCTTGGATTAATCTGCTTTGGCTCCTTGGGTTTGTGGAGTGCCATTCTGTGTTAGGAGATTTGTGGGGTGCAGTCTCCTAGATTTCCTCAACTTCTTGCTCTTAGTCTGCCCTTTATGTCATTAATTGGATTTGTTTTATGTGTTACTCCTTTCACTCCATTTGGCTGATTGAGAGATACTCCTTCTATCATGTCTCATATACTGTTATTGAGCTGCTCCTAAAACAGAACCACCAGTCCAGGCAAAATAACCACACCTTCAAAAATATCTTACTCCTTTAATCCCACTTTTTTTTTTTAATTTAATTTTATTATTTTTAGAGAGAGGGGAAGGGAGAGAGGTGGAGAGGGAGTGACATCAATGT
This sequence comes from Noctilio leporinus, assembly GCA_004026585.1. Taxonomy (NCBI): domain Eukaryota; kingdom Metazoa; phylum Chordata; class Mammalia; order Chiroptera; family Noctilionidae; genus Noctilio; species Noctilio leporinus. Next base: position 129,381 of record PVIW01004215.1, on the reverse strand, counting down.
ATGGTTGCCTTTCACCTGCCTCCAGCTATGGACTTGGCTGGAGACCTGACTTGCAACCTCCTTATGTGCCCTGGCTGGGGACTTGAACCAGCAACCTTTGGATTTGCAGGCCAGCACCTTATCCACTGTGCCACCAGCCAGGGCTTAAAGTATAGGTAATTTTGAAGGATGCAGAGGGGTAGTAAATACAGTGGTGAGAAGTGGTAGGGGGATGTGAGAGAGAAAGCAAACTTTACCTCATGTAGAAATGGGGAGGGGAAGAATCAGAATGCCTCAAGTGTGAGTGAACAGTATTAAGCCTAATCAGGAGTTATATGTATTTATATTTGCATATATATACTTATATATATGTGCTGTGTGAGGGAACAAACGTGAGAGAACTACCATAAGGAAGTTGACTTAGAAATAGTAGTGAAAAAGGAAAAAGAGGGGGAAAAAAAGCAGGGGGAGAAGAAGAAGAAGAAGAAAAAATAATAAAGGAAATAAAAGGAGAGAAGAAAAAAGGGGGGAAGAAGAAAAAAATAGGAAAAAGAAAAAGAAAAAAAAGGGATTAAATAAAAATGTGAGGTTTTGCCACAGCACTATCAACAATGTATGGGCTGTAATTTCTATATGTGAGATGGGAGTGCAAGATGAAAAAGAGATTAAGTGGTCTTCGGAGGAAGGGGAGGTGGTTTATAATTACGTTTTGTAACTATGTTTTATAGCTAAGTTTGTAAAGCTGCCTTATCTACCTCCCTGTTTACTCTCAATGAGCACTGATTGGTCAAGGTGGAGCAAGGTGACATATATATATATATACTTTATATATATATAAAACACCTAGTAGTGCACCCACAAAACAGAGTTTTAAGAGGCTGGAGAGGGAGAAATACTTAGATTGAGGGTTGGGAATGAGTTGTAGCAGAAGAGTAAGGAGACTTTAAAACAAAAGTAGAGCCCTGGCTGGTGGCACAGTGGATAAGGTGCCGGCCTGCAAACCCAAAGGTCACTGGTTCAATTCCCAGCCAGGGCAACATAACCAGGTTGCAAGCCAAGTCTCCAGCCAGGTCTGTGGCTGAAGGCAGGTGAAAAGCAACCATACATTGATGTCTTTCTCCCTCTCTGCCTCTCTCCCTTCCCCTCTCCCTAAAAATAATAAATAAAAAACTTTAAAAAAACAAAACAAGAGTAGGAAGTACACTGGATTATATAAATTAAACACTTTTGTCTCTCTCAAAATAGTTTTAAGCCACAGAGATATTTGAATTTGTGGAGTTGCAAATACAGTCCAGGTTTAGTAAAGAAATGAGAAATTCCTATCTAAATTGATTGTCCTTTTCTGTTGGTGTTTTATTTTCCAATAACAGAGTTATTTTTCATTACATAGGCTTTTGGCACTATCTACACATACCAGCTTGGGTACAGTCAGTTTATCCCTTTTTAGGACCCTTATGGCCTCTTTGAAGATCATTAAACAATTTGTAGGAACAAGCTATAAATTTCTGTTTGACTACAGTTCTTTTCTCCATTCTCATTCTCAGTAAGTTTCCAAATTAGAAAAGGACATTCTTCTTGTCCCACACTTTGAAAATATGATTTTATGGCAGACTGACTTTTAACATTTTTTCTGTGACTGGCAACAGTGACAAGCCATCTTGTAGGCTCATGTCTAAAGGAAACCACCTCGTTACAATAATTCTAAAATATCCCTGGCTGGTAGCACAGTGGATAAGGTGCCAGCCTGTGAACCCAAAGGTCGCTGGTTTGATTCCCCAGCCAGGACACATAACCAGGTTGCAAGCCACGTCTCCAGCCAGGTCCATGGCTGGAGGCAGGTGAAAGGCAACCATACATTGATGTTTCTCTGTTTCTCTCCCCCCTCTGTCTCTCTCCCTTTCTCTCTCTCTGGAAATAATAAATAAAATCTTAAAAAATATATATCAAGTAATTCAATAAGTGCATATTTGGAGAAAACTGAAAAGTAACCAAACATTTCATTATAAAAGTCTCAGCATTACAGAAAGCAAACCACACTCTGTTAGCCATGTTTGGTACAAGTATATAAGACATTTAACAGGCAAGATCTTTCCATTTTCTTTGGAAAAAATCATAGACTAAATGGCACTTGCAAAACTTTACAATTGCACTATCTGCTAAGTATGCAGACAGATGAACAAAGTATCCTTTGTATAAGGACAAAATAGCATTAACATTCCTTTGTTTTATTTTCTCTGAAGTTTCATTAAAATCTTCAGAGAAATTAAGACAATTTGAAATTCCATTTTTCAAATTAAAGTACTTAAGAGGTATGCAAACATTTTTTTATTGCCATTAAACCAGAAAAGCCAGTTTTCATACTGCCTGTCATCTACCAGACCCAATAAGCAGAAACAGAGATTGAATCCTTATGGTGCTTTATTCAGATGGTCTGCAATCTGAGAAGACAGTGGGTTTGCACCCTAACAAACTGTCTTACATTCTATTATAAACAGGCCATTTTTATAAGGAGAAAAAGTGTTAGGTAAAGGGTTTAGAATTAAGGAAAATGTTAATGAGATCAAAACTGCAACATTCTTTCTTTGTCCTGAGTGGAGGTCTTCTGGTCCTGGGTGGAGGTCTTCTTACCCTGGAGCCAAGGTGAGTCATACCTCCAGTTCCTAAAAGAAGAGCTTTTTACTTAGTTAATTATAAGTTTATTGGCTGTTACCTGAAACTAAAATTTTCCAGCATTTGAGACCCCCTCACCATGATTTGGCCCAGCACTTGGTATTCTGTAGAGAGCACAATCGTTGCTAGACTCCAATAGAATCCACATTACACTATAAAAGACTAACAACAGTTCTGGCTGGTGGCACAGTGAATAAGGCGCCAGCCTGCAAACCCCAAAGGTTGCTGATTCAATTCCCAGCCAGGGCAACATAACCAGGTTGCAGGCCAGGTCTCCAGCCAGATCCGTGGCTGGAGGCAGGTGAAAGGCAACCATACATTGATGCCTTGATGTGTGTGTGTGTCTCTCTCTCTGCCTCTCTCCCTTCCCCTCTCTCTGAAAAATAATAAATAAAATCTTTTAAAAAATAAAGGACCAACATTATCATTATCAAAATTTGCCTTCTTTTCACCCACAAGATAATTAAATTATAGCTTTTGAATGAAAGATTTGAGTTTACTCAGTTTCAGAGAAAAATCATAGGGGCAATAGATTAGTTCTCATATGCCCAAGGTAATTCAGTGGCCACTATTTTCTTTCTCCTTTTTCTTCTTTCTTTTTATTTTTTTATTGGTAGCCACTATTTTCAATAGAGAATTGGTATCTTTTGGGGAGACCAAAAGACTTCTTTGATGGATTTAGAAGTACTTGCCTGCCTCCCTGCGGACTTGTGAGAATCAGTTTTTACAAGTGCTTTTATATTCCTTTCTCCCCATGCCCAATCCCAAATTTTTTCCTGCATATTGGCAATATTCTCTTTTTCATTATTTACCTCTTTGACCCAGTTGTATATGTCATTCCAGCTGTCATTAAAATCAGGCAGTTGTGTAGCCTTCTACATGACCATGATATTTGGTTTACTCCTGAATTGGTATCGTAATCATTTTTATTTTTGTTATTTGAACTCTTAAAAAAACATGGTCACAAAGTTCACCATGTTACAAATTAAACTAGCCCTGTCTCAACGCAAAGCTCCACAGGGAATCCACAGGCCATGCTCCAAACACAGTGAAGCCACATCACTACAAGTGGTACGACAGTGAATGAGCTGTTATTGTGAACTGCATATAATGGTTACCATCATCAACAACAGAGACTAGTGTAAGTGTTGTGTTGTTTTCAGTCCATTTTGGGCAATCATCTTTAGGTTTTGTACCCTTGCCCTAACTTTCTGTACCTATCACTGGAAAGTGAAAGTTTTTTTATCCCAGGAAAGAGTTTACCAGATGTAAGAATTTTAGTTCTAAATAAGGACACTTCCAAATGTGCTGGAATAACTGGCTACCCTAGCACATGTTAGTAGAATCAAGAAAAAATTCTCAAAACAAATACTGTGTGATTTCACTTATCATGTGAAATCTTAAAAAATTAGCTCAGCCATGGCCAGCGTGGCTCAGTTGGTTGGAGTGTTGTTGTGTAAACCAAAGAGTCATGGGTTCAGTTCCCTGTCAGGGTATTTTCATAAGGGCAACTGATCCCTGTTCAGGGTGTTTTTGTAAGAGCAAATGATTGATGTTTCTCTCTCTTTCTTTTCCCCCTCTCCCTTTCTTTCTCTCTGAAAGCAATGAAAAATGTCCTTGAGTGGAGAAATAAAAAACTAAATTCATAGATACATAGAATAGATTGATGACTGCCAGAGGCAGGGAATGGGGGATGGGGAAATGGCTGAAGCTGGTCTAAAGGTGTAAACTTTCAGCTGTAAGATAAATGAGTCATAGGGATGAAATATACAGCATGGTAAGAATAGATATGAAATATATTCAATATGTATATTTATGAATGTAGCAAAGGGAGCAGAGCTTAAAAGTTCTCACCACAAGAAAAAATAACTATGTGAGGTGATGGATGTTAACTATATGATATACATGTATCAATTGTTGGTGCCAAAATGACTCCCAGTGTTAGATCTCAGTTCAGGAATCTTGATACTTGAATTCTGTCTAAGAAGGAATTCAGGGCCATGACTCAAACTATAAGAGAAAATTTATTTAGAAAGTCACAGAGGTAGAAGTAAGCCGTGGAAAAAAATGGGCTCAGGAAATGAGATACAGAGGCAAAAGAAGGGCCCCCGGGCTTAAGGGAAGGGCAGAGAGAGATACACACCTTGAGAGATAAAAGAGGGAGAAAAGGTGCAGGAAAGAGAGCAAGAGAGCACACAGGGATTCCTGCCTAAGGACTTTTATCTGGAGGTGTCAGGGCAGGATATCAATAGAAGATTCATCAGCTTTCCAGGTATGCCCTCCTCAGGGTTATGGTCTCCACTGACTGGTCAGCACCAGGGCAGCTGGTCCTAAGGCAGACCATGCAATTGTTTTATCTGATTTTGCTGCTTCTCTGGGCCTGGAGCTAAAACACAGCTGAGGCCTAGCTATCCTCTGAAGGCATTAAAGTTTAAAGGTGTGCTCGTGTAAGGGCTTATAGTTTTTCCCATTGATAGGCACCCAGGGCTCTCCACCCTCATAACTTTCTGCACCTGGCCTATGGTTCCTACCAGGTTCATGGCTATCTAACACCCTACTACAAAATCATTACATTATACACCTAAAACTAATACAATGTTATGTGTCAATTATATCTCAATAAAACTGAAAAAAGAAATCATGTCTCAATATAAAAAAATCAATTGTATTTCTATACACTACCAACAAAAACAATTGAAAGTTGAAATCATTAAAGTGTTATTTACAGTAGCATTTTAAAAACATGAGATAAGTAGGCATAAGTGTAACAAAATGTGTTCAATATCTGTACACTGAAAATGCCAAACATTGGTTAGGGAAATTAATCAAGACCTAAATAAATAGAGAGAAATACTATGCTAATGGATTAAAAGACTTAATATTAAGATGTTTCTTCTCCCCAACTTGTTCTATAGTCAGCTCAATCCCAATCAAAATCTCAGCAAGCATTTTTTGATACAAATTGACAAGCTGATTCTAAAATTTGTATAAAAATGCAAAGGAGCTGGCATGGCTCAGTGGATTGGTGCCGGCCTGTGAACCCAAAGGCCGCTGGTTTGATTCCCTTGTCAGGACACACAACCAGGTTGCAAGCCAGGTGTCCAGCCAGGTCTGTAGTTGGAGGCAGGTGAAAGACAACCATACATTGGTGCTTCTCTCCCTTTCTCCCTCCCTCCCTGCCCTTCTCTCTGAAAATAATGAATAAAATCTTAAAAAAAAAAAAAAAAAAAAAAAAAATGGAGCAAGAGAAAAGGAGAGTTACCTAAAAAGGGGCTCTTTTTCTTTTTAAATTTAATTAAAATCTTTTTAGAGAGAAAGGTAGGGAGAGAGACATCTGTGTATGGTTGCCTTCCACCTGCCTCCAGCTAAGAACCTGGCTGGAGACCTGGCTTGCAACCTGGTTATATGCCCTGCCTGGGAATCAAACCAGCAACCTTTGGGTTTGCAGGCTGGCACCTATCCACTGTGCCACCAGCCAGAGCTACAAAGGAGTTCTTGTAAGATTATTAGCTGATTTCTCGAAAGAAACTCTGCAGGCAAGAAGGGACTGGCAAAAAGTATTCAAAGTGATGAAAAGCAAGGACCTACAACTAAGATTACTCTATCCAGCAAAGCTATCATTTAGAATGGAAGGGCAGATAAGGTGCTTTCCAAGCAAGGTAAAGCTAAAGGAGTTCATCATCACCAAGCCATTATTTTACAAAATGTTAAAGGGACTTATTTAGAAAAAGAAGATTAAAGCTATGAACATTATAATGACAATAAACTCCCAACTATCAAAGAATTAAGCTAAAAAATAAAAATAGGGCTTCCAGCCAAGAAGGAGGTATCGGTAGACATGCTGCATCTCCCTTGACAACTAAGAACCCTAAAACTGGAGACAACCAGAAGTTCCAGAAAATTGGGCTACATGGAATGCCAACAAATAAAAATAAAAGAAGATACTCATTCAGACAGGTGGGAGGGTGGAGTTGGGACACATGGGATGTGGTTTGGGCAGCAGCAGCAGACAGCAGCTAAGGCCAGTTGGCAGAAAATGCAGTCACACATTTAAAAAAGAAGGGACACCTGGGGGATGCTCTGGACACCAGAGCAGTCCTCAAGGCTCATGGTTCCAATACCGGGGCTGGGGATGGCGGGGAATAAAGGCTCATTGCTTTTGACTGTGAAAATCAGAGGGGGTTGGCGCAGAGGAAGACACTATCAATCTCTCAGCAGGGTCTGTTTGCTTAGAGGGACCCCCATGGTCCTAGAATGTCTGCAGACTCACCCATTCTGGGAGCCACTGTCAGGGCAACAGCTCAAGTTGCCCTGTATGGGATTGGGCAACACCAATCCCATACAGGAAGCAGGAGACATGCCTAGAAAAGAGGTGAGTTCTGAACAAGCAGCACTGTTCCCATTCTGACCCCTTCCCAACATACAGTGCCACAATGTGGTGAAACAGGTTGCCCTACACTGATGAATACCTAAGATTCTGCACCTTACAATGTGACGGATGTGGCAGCTCTACCTAAGACACAGAGGCAAGCACAGGAGCCTGTGAAGTTGAGGAGACAGAGAAGTATGGCCTAAAAGAGGATGGATCAAGGTTCCAGTGGGAAAACTAAGCCACGAGGAGAGAGCCAACTTAACAGATGAAGAGTTAGCCAACTTAACAGACACAGAGTTCAAAGTGGTGATGAAGATGCTCACAGACTTGACAAATATGCTTGAGTACAGCAAATACAGAAGGGAAGAAGTGAAAGTTATTCTAAGTGAAATGAAGGGAAATCAACACAAAACCAATGGAGAAGAAAAGGAAATCAGGGTTCAAATCAATGATTTGGAATATAAAGAATAAATAAAAAGTCGACCAGTACAGAAAGAGGAAACAAGAATTGAACAAAACAGAAGAGGCATAGGAACCTCTGGGAAAACTTTTTTTTCCAATTATTATTATTTTTTTATTAATACATTTTATTTATTTTGCTATTACAGTTGATCCCCTTTGCCCTCCTCCACCCAGTACCCCATTTCCTCCAGCAATGCCCTCTTATGTCCATAAGTCATGCATATAAGTTTTTTGGCTTCTCTATTTCCTTTGTTGTTCTTAACATCCCCCTGTTTATTCTGTAACTACCAATGTGTACCTTTTCTTTTTTCTTTCACATCCAGACAATTCACCATTTAACTACTGCCTTCTGTCAGCTTCTCAAATTCATATTAATGCAAAGTTTTCTTTTTATTATTCCAAAATGCCTACATTAATTCATTTGTTTAAATAATTACTTTTTTATATAATATGAATTGCAGTATTACTAAACACATACATATTTTTACCCATATTTAAAGTACATACTGGATTTTGAAGAGTTAATACAAAAAACTTAAAACATGCCAATAGCTTACATAATTATTACATGTTAAGTGAAAGTATTTTAGATATATTGTAGCAAAATTAAGCAGATTTTTTCTTCTTTAATACTTATTTTACTCTGGAATGCTATTTTTGTGAAATACATCACAGAAATGGTGCATTGCAGAACTCACTTTTGTGAAAGTTGTCCTAGAGAGAGTGCCAAACTCATAGTAAAAAATGAATTTGGTTTTTGAGTCAGATCCTTCCCCCTCCAATAATACAACTCAACTTTATTTTAAGCTACTGGAACTAAAACTTATTCTTTTTGGAGTTTCCCATCTTAAATAGTAGATTTATTTATTTATTTAGGCTGTGCACAGGTCTTACTTTTTTCAATACCCTCTGTTTTTCCTCTACATGTGTTTTACGAGTTGAAGCCTTCAGAAATAATGGCACTTGCAGTGCTCAGCTGGTCCCCAGAGTAGAAATTATTATGTCTACTAAGCTGAGTTAAAAAATAAAAATCCCTAGGATTTAAATAATTTTGTAGAATAGTATTGTAGTTATTTTTTGAACTTGTGGCTGACTTCCTATGTGGTCCTAAACTAACCCCTGAACTATTTAAGAGTCTGTTGAAGTACAGATTAGGTATGTTCACATTTCAATAATAAAGTTTACTATAGCATTCATTTCTTTTCCCAAGCATCCCCACTTTGGGGGCATTCATAACTGGAAATGTATATTTCCACAATTTAGTTGAAAGGAACCTCATGTAATTTACATGCTAATGTGAGAATATATATTGTCTATGTACACCAATCATGTAGTTTAGTAGTCTGCAAATTCCATCCAAACTGGTCTTCATTCTCAGCATCTTTTCTAACCTAAAGATTGACTGATTTCACAACACACTCATGACCACTTGGTTGCTATTTAAAACATAAATTGCTAACAAAATCTTCATATTACACACCAACAAACAAGCACATATTTTGTAATAGTGAATAAGAAAGATAGCATGTAATATGTATCCTCTATGTAATATACATGTACATTTGCTTAGGTTTTTCTTCTTCCTTAACTGCATTTGATTTTTCTGAGTTATTTCAGGTAACCTGATTTTCCCATATTGTGAAATGATTCCAATCTAAGAAAACTTAACCTACAGTAATGCATGGAAAAACTTTAAATGTGCCAATATTCAAAGCATTAGGGTGCCAGGATGAGAAGAGGAGGAGCAAGAAATTGAAAACTTATGTGAAAAAGTAATTGATGAAAACTTCCCTCATTTGGCAAAGGAAATAGACAAGTCCAGGAAGCACAGAGAGTCCCAAACAAGCTAGACCCAAAGAGAACCACACCAAGACACATCATAATTAAAATGCCAAAGGCTAAAGATGAAGACAGAATCTTAAAAGCAGCAAGAGAAAAGTAGAGAGTTACCTACAAGAGGGTTTCTATAAGACTATCAACTGATTTTGCAAAAAAACTTTGTAGGCAAGAAGGGACTGACAAGAAGTATTCTAAGTGATGAAAAGCAAGGACCTACAACTAAGATTACTCTATCCAGCAAAGCTAACATTTAGAATGGAAGGGCAGATAAGGTGCTTTCCAAGCAAGGTAAAGTTAAAGGAGTTCATCATCACCAAGACATTATTATATGAAATGTTAAAAGGACTTATTTAAAAACATTAAAATGACAAAAATTTCTGTTGACAACTGTCAACAACAGAATCTAAAAAATAAAATAAATAGTCTTTTTATGTGGCTAGAACTTGCACAAGCATGGTGAACGTTCCTAAAGCCCGCTGGACTTTCTGCAAGAAGTGTGGCAAAGCATCAGCCCCACAAAGTAACACAATAAAAGAAGGGCAAGGATTCACTATATGCGCAGGGAAAGCGGTGTTATGACAGGAAGCAGAGTGGTTATGGTGGGTAGACCAAGCTGATTTTCTGAAAAAAGGCTAAAACTACAAAGAAGATTGTTCTGAGGCTTGAATGTGTTGAGCCCAACTGCAGATCTAAGAGCATGCTGGCTATTAAGAGATGCAAACATTTTGAACTTGGAGGAGATAAGAAGAGAAAGGGCCAAGTCATCCAGTTCTAAGCATTTGTGTGTGTGTATGTGTGTGTGTGACAATAAAATCTTGATATGTTCAATAAATAAATAAATAATAAATAAATAATAAAAAATAAAATAAATAAACTAAGCAAACAACCAGAATAGGACCAAAATCATAGGTATGGGGATCATTAGGAGGGTTATCAGCTGGGAGGAGGAAGGGGAAGAAATGGTACAGAGATTAAGAAGCATAATTGGTAAGTACAAAATAGACAGGGGAATGTTAAGCATAATATAGGAAGGGTGAAGCCAAAGATCTTATATGCACAACCCATGGACATGAACAAGGGGCATTGTATTGCTGGATGGAATGGAGGTACTGGGCAATGGGGAGTAAGAGGAAAAGAAATTGGGACAACTGTAATAGCATAATCAATAAAATATACTTAAAAGAAAAAATAGACAGGGAGATGTTAAGAATAGAAAATGGAAAACCAAAGAACTTACATGCATGGCCCATGAACATGAACTAATGCAGGGGAAGGGTGGGGATTGCTGGAAGTGAGGGGGGTACTGGGCAGAGGGGGGCAAAGGGGAAATAACTGGGACAACTGTAATAACATAACCAATAAAATACACTTTAAAATAAACTAAAGCATTTGCTTATTAAAAGACACTGCTTAGTAATAAAAATACAAACCATAGACTGAAAAGTATTTTAAACATACTTATGAGACAAAGGATTTGTTGCCAGAATATACAAAAATTCTCAAAACTCAATAAGAAAAATGACCAAAGATTTATATAGAGTAGACACATTGCAAAAGAAGATACCTGAATGGCAAATCAGAACATAAAAAGAATCCTTAACATCATGAGTGATTAGGGAACTGAAACTTAAAACTACAATGAGATACCACCATACAGCTATTAGAATAGCTACCAAACTGACCACATTAAGTAATGGAGGGGAGGGGACAATGCAGAGCTATTAGAATGCAAAATGGTATAGCCACTTTAGGAAAACAGTTTTGTTTTGTTTTTTTAAACACAAGTAAACTGATAACCCTGACTGGTGTGGCTCAGTTGGTTGGGTGTCTTCCTACAAAGCAAAACGTTGCTGGTTCTATTCCTAATCAGGGTACATGCCTGGGTTTCATATTCAGTCCCCAGTTGGGGCACTTACAAAAGGTAACAGATCAATGTTTCTCTCTCACACCAATGTTTCTCTCCCTCTCTATAAAAAAATAATAAATAAAATCTTTTAAAAAAACGTAAACAGATACCACAAGTTAGCAATTTCATTCCTAGGTATTTGTCCAATAGAAATAGAAACATATACCCACACAAATACTTGTATATGAATGCTCTAGCTGCTTTATTTATTTATTTATTTTAAAAGATTTTATTTATTATTTTTACAGAGGGGAAGGAAGAGAGGCAGAGAGGGATAGAAACATCAATGTGTGGTTGACTTTCACCTGCCTCCAGCTACAGACCTGGCTAGAGACCTGGCTTGCAACCTGTCTAGCTGCCTTGTTTAATAATAGCCAATCTTAAAAAAGTGGTGAATAGATGACAATGTGTGGTACCTCTGAACAAGGGAAACTATTTTGCAATAGAAAAAATAAACTAATATACCCATCAACATAGATGAATCTTGCCCTGACTGGTGGGCAGGACTTAGTGGACTTAGTGGACTGGACATTGTTCTGCAAACCAAAAGCTTGTTTGGTCAATTCCCAGTCAGGGCACATGTCTGGGTTGTGGGCCAGGTGCCCAGTTGGGAGAGCTTGAGAGGCAACCACACATTGATGTTTCTCTCCCTCTGTCTTAAAAGAAAAGAAAAGAAAAAGAAAAAGAAAAAAAAATATATATATATATATACACACACACCCCACACATTTTTAAAATTGATTTTGCTATTAAAAATTGTCCCAATTTTTCACCTTTGCCCCCTTCCACCCAGTACTCCCCCCCGCCATTCCCTCTGGCAATGCCCTCCTTAGTTCATGTCCATGTGTCATGCATATAAGTTCTTTGGCTTCTCCATTTCCTTTACTATGCTTAACATCCCCCCTGTTCATTCTGTAACCACTACTGTCTACTTCTTTTCTTTTTTCACATCCAGGCAATTCATCACTTAATTACTGCCTTCTAACTGTTAGCCTCTCAAATCATATTAATACAAAGTTTTCTTTTCATTATTTCAAAATGCTTATGTTAATTCATTTGTTCGAGAATTACATTTTTTTATGTAATATCAATTGCAATATTACAAAACACATGAACAAATACATTCACACATGTACATATTTTACAAATATTAAATTAGAAAAAATATTTCTACTCCTGTGACAATGTCTAATAATATCATTTAATTAATTGCTTTAAAAATTTTCTATTAGAAATATTTTGGTCTAGTTTCTTTCATTTCTTTTTTTTTTTTAAGATTTTTTATTTCATTATTTTTTTAGAAAGAGGGGAAGGGAGAGGGGCAGAGAGAGAGAGAGAGAGAGAGAGAGAGAGAGACATCAGTGTATGGTTATGTTTCACCTGTCTCCAGCCACAGACCTGACTGGAGACCTTGTTTGCAACCTGGTTATGTGCCCTGGCTGGGGAATCGAACCTGCAACCTTTGGGTTCGCAGGCGGCGCCTTAACCACTGTGTTACCAGTCAGGTTTAGTTTCTTTCATTTCTTATCCTTCTCTTTCTCTCTTTCTCCCACTCTTTCCTCTCTCTAAAAATAAATAAATAAAATCTTAAAATATAAAAATAAAATATAGATTCCTGGCTGATGTGGCTCAGTGAATTGAGCACTCGCCTGAGAACCAAAGGGTTATGGGTTTGATTGCTAGTCCGGCGTATGCCTGGATTGTGGGCCAGGCACCTAGTAGAGGGTGTGCGATTGGCAACCACACATGGATGTTTCTCTCTCTCTTTCTCTCTCCTTTCCCCTTTCCCTAAAAATAAATAAATAAAATATTTTTAAAAAACAGATGAATTTAAAAGTTATGCTGAGTGAAAGAAACCAATCTTAAAAGACTATATCTTGCAGGATTTCATTTCTATGTTATTCTAGAAAAAGCAACAAAAATCCGATCAGATGTTACCAGGGACTGAGGCATGGCAGAGTACAGGGAAATTTTTGAGGGTGGTAGAAGTGTCTTGTATCATGATTATGGTGGTTGCACTATTACATTACAAAAATATTATATATGCTTGTCATATATTTGTGAATTTTATTGTATATACTCATGTTATACCTCAATTAACCTGATTTAAAAAAAAGTGCATTGTGCCTTGACATGCATTCTCACTGCATTACCCCCTGCAACCCCAGCCTCCAGCAGGACCTCTATGGTTCCTCTCCTCCCACCCTACCTGGGCTGTCCCTGAGTAGCAGGACTGCCATGCCAGAGACAAGGAACGATACACACTGGGAGAGGCATGACTGAGAGTGAATGCAGAGCTGTCAACCCAAAACACCAGTTCACCTCTAACCACTTTAGTGAGTACAGGTAGCTCAAACTGGGTTCTAGCACCAATTACCAGAGTTGAGGCCAACACTAGTTTAGGACATACCTCAGAACCAGGGAGATTAGGGGTGACTGAATGCTCAGAGTCTGCCACACAAAAGGCAGTGTCCTTTACTCTCTTCCCATTCCTGATAAAGCTTCTCTGGATTTTCACAGACATTTATGAAGGGCACCCAGTTTTGGTCTTAGATCCTCTAAGCTTCATGTGGCACCTCACCTCTCTAGGATATTTGGGGAGAAAGAAAGAAAATTGTTTTTGACTAATCACCAGGCTCTATCCACCTTGTAAAAACTACTTAATCTCCATAACAACCACCCCAAGTGGAAGCTATTAGTCTTATTTTACAGATGTGGAAATGGAGGTTAAATAACCCAGCCAGGAAGAAGCCATGTCGAGGTTGAGACCTGTGTAAGGCTGAATCAAAGATGAGGTTTTGAGCACCACATCACTAATGCCATCTGATATTTTGTCTTTCTGTTCCTCCCCTACACTTGGCTTCTTATTCTTCAGCCTGTGTCCTCCCAAATGCACACAACTGCCCCCCCTCCCCCTCTTCAAAACACAGCTGGCTGGGATGCCAAAGTCCAGCTCAGTATCTGGATTCAGCCTGACTGTGGGATGACACACATCTGGGGTAGAACACCTGCTATCTCACAAGGTGAATTAGCATCTCCCATCAAGCGGGAACAGGGCCTGGTTTCTTTCACAGGAAGGGAGCAGTGCCTCTGTGGAAACCTGTTCCAAGTAGCAGAGACTCCTGGATCTCTGGCAGCACCCTTCAGGTGGTGTCAGCCTTTCAGGGCCATCGGAGCTTGGGAATAGTTGGGGAGGCCTTCCCTGCTTCAGGAAAGGGACCCAGACCATGCACTGCCAGCCCATGAGGAGGTCATGACACAGATCCCACTGTTGCACCGAGCAGTTGGACAAGCCCCAAGAGTTGTGCTCCTCAGGGCATCTGGAGGCCTTGGCAGACCCCTAGCACTGGTTGCTTCTTTCATTGCAGCTGCCCAGGCTCTTCTAGATGCCAATACTTTGGGCATCTGTGCTGGTTTGGATGTGGGTACCTCTACGCAGGTTTGGATCATTGTGTGGACCCGGTGTAGAGGCACATGGAGTTGATTCAGGCCCTGCAGCCTGTCAGCACTCACTAGGCATCTTCCTTTCCTGTACCTGCTATCCCAAAGGTGCCCCCATTTCTTCCATACCCTGGCTCTCTGTGTTAGTCTGGGCAGCAAATGGAAGGTGAGGAGTTTGGCAGGGGAGGTCCCAGGGAGCACCCGTAGTGCTTATACTTGGTAGACAAGGTGAGGGGGTAGTAGGAGGCGAAGTAGACATAGGGAGGGCCCAGAGCCGTGGTGGCCATAGATATATGGAGGATACCTGGAGCAAAAACATGAGTGTAGGGTGCATTTCATAAGCTGTTCAGCTATGTATGTTGCCTCTCATGCATGGTCACTCATGTGGTCTCCATGCCTCCTGCTTCCTTCTCTAGGCAGCTGCCACAGACCTCAAACAGCCACTGGCTCCCCACTTTCCAAACTCTGCTACATCGCCTCCCCTCCTCTCCACCCATCTCACCTCCCACACCTCCAGCTCCCTCACCATCTGATGGTGCTTTCTCTGACGTGGATCCTCCTGCCTTCTGATGTCCAGCTGGAAGCTCTACCTCCTCCAGGCAGCACTCCCTGTCCCACCGCCCCCTCCCACCCCAACCTGTGCTGATTTCCCTTGCCTCTGAATTCCAGGAGCATCTCCATCTCAGCTGCCAGTCGGCCTCCACCCTGAGGGCAAGCTTGCCTCCTTAGTCTCACTCTGCTCCTCTTGCCTTCTCAAGTGGGCCCTGCCAGGGGCAGGATGGCCCTGTACCTCCAAGCCCAGGTACAGTGCTCTACCTCAGCAGAAGGAACACAAGCCACCCCAGCCAAAGTAAGGAAACTTAAGAGAGGATTTCCTAGGAAGGCAGGGGGACCCTCTTGAACCCAAAGTCAGGATGTGTTCCCCTCATCTCCCTTGGCTTTTCCAGGGCTCCACAGTCTCTTGATCACCTCTTTCTGTACCTCTGCATTATCCCCTTCATTGCTTCCACTGTTTTAAGCCCAAACATTGATGCCTAGACCCTGGCTTCCAAGCTTTCTGAGTCTGGAGCTCACAGTGGAATGAGAGCAAATGAGGGCTCTGAAGCCCTACTCCCAGGGCATGGGAGAGAGACTATGATTTTTAAAAAAGATTTTATTTCTTTATTTTTAGAGAGGGAAATGGAGGGGAAGAGATGGAGTCAAACATCAATGGGTTGCTTCTTGCACGTGTCCAATTGGGAGCCAAACCCAAAACCCAGGTAAGTGCCCTGATTGGGAAACTAACCAGCAACCTTTCACCTTGCAAAATGACACCGAGCCGATTGAGCCACACGGTTCAGGACAGAAGAGACTCTGATTGACCTCTGGGACCAGTGACTTCCCTGTGCAGCCACCAAAGGCATTGGGTTGGAACTCTGAGGAGTACAGTCAAGTCCTCAAAGGAGGGGCAGGATACAAAACAAATGGGGCACCTCCAAAACAGCAGACTCAGGGAAGGAAATGCCTAGTGAATGCTTACAGGCTGTAGGGCCTGGGCGAAAGCTCCACATCAGAGCCTTTACTTCTGCCTTTTTCTTCTTTGGCATCTGGGCCATGAACTGACTTCAGTCTTTCTGGAATTCTGTTTATTTTTTTCTCACTTGTTCACAATAGTGGCCAAGAGGTGCCAGAAAGACCTGGGTTCTAATTTAGGCCTACCACATACCAGCTCAGTGAATTTGGGCAAGTAACAAGATTTCTGGGTATCCTCATCAGCAAAATAGAGGTTATGGGAATAGCCATGAGTGGTTGTGAGGGGCATCATAGAAGCAACTTGGAGCTGAGTGTCCACAGAGTGCTCAGCACCCTATAGGAACCCTGAGAGACATGTCTTCTCAAGTCTTACATCTCAAAAATAAGAAATCCGGGTGGCATGTGACTGTGTTTATTTATACTGGCATATGAAATAGGTATACTTTGTAATAAGGACATGTTAGATTTGGTAAGATATGGAATAATTACCAGCAGTGCTGATTTGGGGCAAACTGGTGAAAATGTCCCATACGCAAAATGGAGACAATGTCCCGCCTGCAACTAGCCTCTAGGAGGTTCAAATAAGACCCCATCTATACAGTTCATTACGATGATGATGATGATGATAATGATTTTTTTTTTTTTTAAATATGGAACGCTTCACGAATTTGCGTGTCATCCTTGCGCAGGGGCCATGCTAATCTTCTCTGTATCGTTCCAATTTTAGTATATGTGCTGCCGAAGCGAGCACTGATGATGATTTTTAATCCTCACCCAACGATATGTTTTTATTGATTTTAGAGCAAGAAACATCAATGTGAGAGAGAAACATCGATAGGTTGCCTCCTGTGTATTCCCTGATTAGAGATCAAAATCTTTACGTAGGTATGTACCCTAAAAGGGGATTGAACCTGCAACGTTTTTGGTGCTGGGGAAGACACTGCGACCAACTTACCCACTAGGCCAAAGCTGGTCACAGTTTTGATGGTGCCTGTCCTTCACCTCCTTCCATCCCAGAATTGCACCACTGTCAGGTAAGGTGGGCTATGGGTAAATCAAGCTGTCCTGAGCTGGGAGCATGTTTGTTGATCTGTGGAGAGGGCGGTCTCAGACCTGAGGGCCAAGTAAGCAAATATTTGCAGTTGAGGATTAACTCGAGTTCCAGGCCATCATGGCGGCAGGAGGGCGCCCGTGCAGTTTCTCCAGGGCTCACCCCAGTAAGTCCCCTTCTAGGCAGGTCTGTGAGGTGGGCTGCAGGAGGGCTAAACTGGGGTGAAGGCTAAATCCTTGAGCCAAGGTTTGAGAGGATGACTGGAGTTCAGGGCAAAGGGAAATCAGGGCTCTGCCACTGGCCAGGCTAAGGCACTGGATGACAGTTTTCAGGCCTGAGTGCCATAGTTTCAAGGGATGTTCTTTCCAACTTTAAGGCAAATGGAAGTCAGTGGAGGGCCTCCAGGGCCCAGGGCCATCACCAGTGACAGCTTAGAGCCAGGGACCTTCCATTTTCCTACCCCACCCCTACCTCTAAACCTGAGCCTCTGGTTTAAACAAATGTCAGAACCAGCCACAGAGTCAGTGAAGATAGACAGTGGTCAGACAGTGTGCAGACTGGGCAGGCAAATCTGTCCACTCAGTCCTGAAGACAGTAGAAGGCTCCTTGGCTTCCAGTTGGCAGGGCTACCTCTGTGGCTTGTGGGGCACCCAGTGCTTTGGGACATGGTTTCAGGCCTGGAGCCACACAGCCTTGGCCTTAAGTCCAAGCTCTGCTACCTCCAAGTTTTAAATAAGTTATTTCATTTCTCTGAGCTGCAATTTCCTCCTCTATGAAATTGGGTGACTACATTAAACCCACATTTTAGGTGGAAGGCTGTGAGCCTTAACTGAAATAATAACAGCTAATGTTTACTGAGCATTAGCTATGTGCAAACTGCATTTTATGAGCTTTATGTGAATTAACTCATTTAATTCTCACAATAACCCTATAAAGCAGAAGCACAGTTTTTTATCCGCTTTATAAATGACGAAAACAAGACATGTAGCAATTAGGTCTGTTGCCCAATGTTGCTGTCCTGGAGCTGGGATTTGCATGCAATGGTCTGACTTAGTGACCTGCCCTCTGAACCACGTATAAATTCCTTCAAAGACACCAGGAATGGCTGATCAATGTGAACTATTACTCTTGACCTGGCCGGTAGTGGCTCAGAAAAAGCACTGGTCCTGATCCCTCACCACAGAATGAGGAGGGTAATGAACATTTTGGGCACACCTGCCATGGCCCTTTTGGACTGAGTCTCCTTCCATCTTTACCAGGATCCCATACCCTTTCCACTTTTTCTTTCCCACTGCAGACTTAGAGTAGGTGGTTTGACCTTAGCCCCATATGGAAAAGATAATTGAGGTGCCCAGTGGCTGTCTGGCTAGTGGACAGGGATCCCCAACCTCAGCTTTTGCCCTGACAACTGACACACATGGGAGGCTCCTGCCTGACAGGCAGCTGGCAGAGCAGGGAGGGGTAGGGTTGCCGGAGCTCAAAAGTCCTCCTCAGACAGGTATCAGCAATTCCAGAATGTGGCAGCTGGCCAGCCTCTTACTGTTCCTGATCACTTGGAGAATTTCCAGCACACCAGTCACTTCTGGTAAGGCCACGCCCCCCATCCCCCACCCTAGGAGTCTTGGGCTGTCAAACCTTCCACCATTCCTCTGAGCCTCAGGTTGGCTGCGTTAGCTGTTGAGGCCAGCAGCAGCCTCCCAGGGGCTGGGAGCCCCATCACCAGAGCTCCTTTAACCTGGGAAGTAGGTCCCAGGGTTCCCTGAGCCTCCCCACTCCACTTATTACTCCCTTCACTATGAGTGCCTTCGGCCCAGGCCAGGCCAGGCCACATCATAGTCACACTGCTCCAGGTGTCCTGTCCTCCTGAAATCCTGCTCCAACCCCTCCTCTGAGTCCCACAGGATGCTGGGGAGGCCTGCGGGAAGAATAGGTTGTCTCATTTATTTGGCAGCCAGCCCCTTCCTCTTCTTGAGCCACACAGGCTGTTCCTTGCATTTATACCTCTTCTTTTTTTAAAGATTTTATTTATTATTTCCAGAGAAAGAGGAAGGGAGAGAGGCAGAGAGGGAAAGAAACATCAATGTATGGTTGCTTTTCACCTGCCTCCAGCCACAGACCTGGCTGGAGACCTGGCTTGCAACCTGGTATATGCCCTGGCTGAGGAATCGAACCAGTGACCTTTGGGTTTGCAGGCCGGCACCTTATCCACTGTGCTACCAGCCAGGTTTATACCTCTTCTTAAGCTACTTTTTTGCTTGGGGTGCCCTTTCTGCCCCCCACCCGCTTTCAGCTCCCACCCATGACCACTTGGTTCAACTACCTAGACTCAGCTCAGGAGGCACACCTTCCTCTCCTGGCTTTTGCACGTTCCCTCAAGATTCTCTTCCCCACAGTCCTAACTCAATCCCCTCTCCAGCTGCCCCGTCCCTAAAACAGGCACCTCTTAGAGCCCAGGAGATATGAGGTGTTAATCACAGGGTGATAGGCCTGTTGCCCAAGGTGAGGAGCATGGGATATGCTCAATGAGGCAGGAGGCTGTGGAAAGATGGTGTCTAGATGGGGTTGCGTAGGTGCATTCAGAGAACAAGGAGACTGGTCGAACTTTGCCTCCTTGATAACAACAGCAGATGGCATATGACATGGGGTGCTCATTTCTGTGCCAGGCACTGGATTTTTACTCAGCACAGTAAAACACCCTCAATTAGGATGAAAAACTGAGGTTCAGAGATGTAACAACACTGGCTCAAGATCATACAGATATCAGGTTGGGGTTCAAAGGGAGGTCAAGTCCCCTGCCCTCCAGCCTCCAGTCTCCTCTTTGAGTGAAGGAAGAAAGCAGAGGAGAGGGGGAAGAATCATGACCTGGAATCATAAGTTGTCCCCAAGCTCACCCCCAACTTGGGCCCCCACCTCAGGCCTCTCCCCCAAAGCTCCCCCCTTCCCCAAACCAGACTCAGTGTTCTCCAGTAGTGAGCAAGCCCACCAGGTGTTGCGGAGAAGCAAACGTGCCAACTCCTTCCTGGAGGAGCTCCGGGCTGGCAACCTGGAGCGGGAGTGCATCGAGGAGCACTGCGACTTCGAGGAGGCCCAGGAGATTTTTCAAAATGTGAACAACACAGTAAGGCTGCCTGGCTGGGTCCAGAGGACAAGGCTGAGAGGAGGGTTGGTGGCTGGCTGGGGCCTGAAAGAGCAGGATGAGGCTAACTTCTGAGGCCCTCTTGGAAGTGTGGGGAGGCAGCCAGAACCAGCCCCTTTACCCCCAGCTTGGGGCTTGATGTGTAGAATGAACAGGATGCTGGCTTTATGGTGTATGTGACTGCAAGAAACAACTCTGCAGTCAGCTCCAGGAAAATACAATTTGGGGAAGCCTTAGGCTAGAGCACCCATCCAAGTCTACTGTAGATACTCACCCTCTACCCGTACCAGCTGGCTACTTCCTCCTTACCTGTCTCTCTATCTCAGCCAAAGGGCCACCATCTCTCCTTCCTCCCATGAACCTACTGATCAGAGTATGTGACTCAGGTCCCTGATGTCTTCCCATATACACCAACTCTGTGTCTCCGTTCATATTCTCAAGGGGCAAATTCTGCTTGCTCAGGGGATATTTCTTCTTTGGTCCCCAGGCCCTGTGTCTGTGGCCCTGAGGTAGAAGGTGGACTTGGTAAGAGGTGGCTTTCCAATATAAGTCTCAGAACCCATCCATCCCCAAGTGCCCACTTCAGCTGCTAGGACCTGAGAGTTGTGCCACCTGGGGCCTCCTAGGCTATAGGGTTGCACTTCCTATTCAGGGCTTCGTAGGCTGAGGGCAAGCTCTGGTCTGCTCCCTCTCTTGCCCTCAGCTGACACCTCCTTGACTAGATCTCCACTGCCTCTTATTCCAAATGGTCTCAGCAGACACCAAATGATATTCTGCAAGCGCAATATGAGCCCATCATATCCCTCCTGCCCCCACCTCCCCAATAAAGTGTAGAGGCATGGCAGAGCTCATGCTGCATGGGGGACTGATGGTGTAGGCGTCAAACAGTAGATTTCAGAGTATGGTTGTCCTAGACCTGCAGCAGCAGCACCTGGTTAGAAAAGCAGACTGCTGCCCCAGACTATCTAAACCAGCAATTTGTGTCTCCCTAGTGAGATTCCAGAGCCTGCTCAACTTTGGGAACACTGGCTTAGGGAAAGATCAGATCCAGGAGAGGTCCAGAAAAGTTAGGAGGAGTGAGTGGCAGGAAATGGAAGGAGGCAGAGCAGTCAGGTTGGCCACTTGGGT
Organism: Noctilio leporinus; assembly: GCA_004026585.1. Classification (NCBI taxonomy): domain Eukaryota; kingdom Metazoa; phylum Chordata; class Mammalia; order Chiroptera; family Noctilionidae; genus Noctilio; species Noctilio leporinus. Next base: position 107,885 of record PVIW01004215.1, on the reverse strand, counting down.
CCCGTTCATTGCAGAGGCTGTTGTCCTAGCAGAAGATGAGGGAGAAGGCTTCCAGTGCAGGAGGTGGAGCGGGTGTTTGTTCACAGGGTATGGGGCAGAGATGGGCAACAGGGGGCAAGGAGGAGCTGGCCTTACTCTGGATTCTGCTGCACTACCGGGTGATTTCAAGCAGAAGTTGACCTCTCTTTGCCAGGAAGCCCTCCTCTCTCCTGCCCAGTTAGAGGCTGCTGAGTTCCACCTGGGCCAGACCTGGGAGGCAGCCCATGGGCTCCCCATAGACACACCTGGGTGACGACCCCTTTCTCTCCACAGCTGACTTTCTGGTCCAGGTACTACGGTGAGTGCACTCTGGACTCCTGAATACGGTGCTGTGCCCCTCGGGGTCTGTGGGCCAGTTGCGGGAGGTGGATGGGGCTGGTGGCACCAGTGGTACCTCCCAAACCCCATGTCACAGATGGTGACCAGTGCCAGGTCCTGCTATCGGAACACCCTTGCGACAGCCCTTGCTGCGGCCACGGCAAGTGCACCGATGGCATCGGTGATTTCCGCTGCGACTGTGGTCGGGGCTGGGAGGGCCGCTTCTGCCAGAACGGTGAGGGGCCCACCCATGGGCATGGGAGGTGGGCTGAGTTTGTGAGAGCGGCAGTCACGGGGAGGAGGCGGGAATGTGCGTGGGGTGGGTCCCCGTGGAGGGTGTGGTCGGGAAGGTGGGGGGCTGGGCACACAGTGCCACCACACCCCCCAAGGTGCCCTCCTCGGGTCTCGGGTCTCGATTCAGAAGTACGTTTCTCCAACTGCTCGGTGGACAATGGTGGCTGTGCTCAGTATTGCCTGGAGGAGTGGGGAGGGCGCCACTGCAGCTGCGCGCCAGACTACCGGCTAGGAGACGACCACCGGCAGTGCGTGCCCAAAGGTGAGCCCCGAGCTGGCTTGGCAGTGGGGCCCAGGGCGTCTCTGGGGTGTGAGAGGTGGGCAGCAGCAGAGTCCTGCTGAAGGGAAACAGGCTGCCCGACCCCGGTGCCCTCGCCGGGTCCTGCCTGCTTGTTCCTTGTTTACCCACCTTCCTCCCGGCGGCCCTGCTCACAATGCGGACAACACCAGGAGCCTGAGCCCACTAGTTCATCTCCCAAAATCTGAGCTGACAAGGGGGCCAGGCCTCCAGCATCTGTCTCTTCCTTGGATGGCTTTATTTCCTTAAGATGCTTTGTGCAGCCCAGCATTCCATTTCCTCCTTCAGCTGTGGCTTCTCTGGGAAATGACAGGAACCCACAGTTCTGCCTTCCCTGTGTTGCTTTGTAGATTCTAATTTTCATCAAATTTATATATGTATGAATTGTACATAAAAGTCAGAGTTTTACAACTCGTACAATGGATTTCAGCAGGTTGTTCCTCACTGTGGGTCTTCACTCATTTATTGTACTGTGTCCTTGGTGGGTCCTTTGAATGTGGAAATTCATATCTTCCAGCTCTAGGAACATTTCTTTAGCTGTTTCTTGATAGCCTCCCTTCTGTTTTCCCTGTTCCAGTTCTCAGATCTCTTTGTCTCAGCAGATCCGTTACATTGTCTCTTCCATTTTCCATTTCTTCAATGTATGTTCTTCTTTCAGGAAGCTTTCCACAACTTTATATTCCAATCCTTTTACTGCACCAAAAAGGAGTTCTTAACGTTGTGTTTTGAACTAACTAAATTTCATAAGAAGTTGCAAAGAAATGCCTAGTGGACTTTTTGGCCTTTGTGCTTTCTTGCAAGACCATCAGAAGGCTGAGGTCACTGGCAGAGCCCCTATTCAAGGCCCATAGGTCTTCATTTTATTCCATTTTCTGAGAGGAAAACTCTAAGCTTGTGCTTGGGTGGGTCCAGCCTGGCTTCCTGCTCTTTGGAGGAAGCTGGTGTCCCGTTAGTCTGCAGATGTCTGAGGGGCTACCTATGGTCAGACTGGACATAGGTCACACTTTCTTGTGGTGATGCTTGGAGCTCCCAAATCACAGCCTCTGGTTTATCCCCTGCAAAGCATAATACACCTAATGTTTTCTGTGGGAGCAAGAAGAGAGGAAAGTCACTAATGAGTCAGGACAGAGGTCTTGGGTTCTCAAAAGTTTCTCTTACACACTCTCAGCATTCCTGTCTGCAGTGCCACTTGCATGTCATTCTTTGGAAGAACCAAGCCTTCTATGGCTCTATAGTGCAAAGCAGTCAAAAGCAGGCTTTTGCTTTTTCAGTCAGCCCTTGTCCATCTGCTATGCAGCTTCTGGAATTTTGTTGCTGTTGTCTCATCTCCATTTCCTGTCACTGTTCAGTTCTCCTGCTAATGATTTCCCGCTGCCCTACAATAAGTCTAAATCTCTGAGCCTTGATGAATGGCTCATCCTGCGCAGACCCTTGAGTTTTCTGTCAGGCGCCCTCCCCTCTTGGCAAAGGATGTCACCACTGTGCTCAGAGCTACTTTGGGGCTCTCCAGGAATGCCCACCTCCTCCCCTCCATCCTTTCTAACCTCTGTGAGGAGCTTGGCAGCATCCCAACATGAGACCTTACTATGTATCTCAGGGATTGCCTTTAACAGCCCTGGGGAATGCTGAACTCAGGAAGTTTAGCAACCTACCCAAGGACATACAGCTATGTAGTAATGCTGCTTGATCTGACTCTTGTTTGTTGACTGTCTAAGCCAAGAGGATTTGCAGGTTGACATATTTATGAATCTAACCATCATTTACCCCTTGAACCCCACAATGTGGCCAACTAGTCTCCAGGCAGAAGGGATGGAACAAGGATGGGAGAGCGGTCTGGGGTTAGTGCCTGGCAGGCCCTCACCACCTCCCCCACCTTCAGTGAAATTCCCTTGTGGAAGGCCATGGGACCCAATGAAGAAGGACAAGATCTTGAAATGTTCCACAGACCAACTATGCCAAGTAGATCCACGGCTCATCAACGGGAAGTTAACCCTTCAGGGAGAGAGCCCCTGGCAGGTGAGCCTGGTTGTTCCTGCTCAGGATGCACAAAACAGAAGGTGCTGCCTTTGCTTGAAGGGGTGAGGGAAGGCAAGTGCTAAAGGCACTAAAGGGAACATGTCAATTTTGAGAATTGTACAGAAATACGAAATGCCAGAAAAGTGCCTGAACTGCATGCCACATGGCTGGGGGCCCTGGGAAAGACTGACTTATGCTTCCAATACCTCAGCTTGGAGACACCCGCCAGTGTCTGTGCTGAGTTGTCAAAAGGCAGTGCTGTGATGTCATCATCCACTCCCATTCCAGGCGATCTTGCTGGACTCAAAGAAGAAGCTGGCCTGTGGGGCAGTGCTGATCCACACCTCCTGGGTGCTGACAGCAGCCCACTGCCTGGAGGATCACCGGAACCTCATTGTCAGGCTCGGTGAGGGCTGCAGACAGCCAGTAGCCTCAGGGGGTGGGGTGCAGCGGGGGTGGCACCAGACAAGCTGGCCTCATGTGGGGACCCTATCCCTAGGGAATATTTGAGCTCTACAGAAGATATTTGGGGGCAGAGGCTTATTTGCTTCCACCCTGCCACTCCTGTGGTGGGATTTTAGACACAGTGGCACCTAGTATTTTGCAGGTAGGGGAGTCTCAGGTGCCCTCTTCAAATCTGGGCCCAAGTGCTTATACACAAGTGTTTACAAGTAAGGGGGTTACACACATACAAACCTCCTTTCTCTTACTCAGCTGGAGATGCAGCTGATTGTGTGTAATTGGAGGTGCAGCTGGCTGTGTGTGCACCTCCAATACCCTTTGGTACAGATCCACAAGGCACCTATGCAGCCTGGCCTCAGGGTCATGCTTCCCATAGACTGATGGGGGTGGAGCTGGGTTGCAGGGCTCCGCATCAGCCACAGCAGCCAGCTGCTTCCCTGTAGCTGCTCGGAGGTCTCCAAGCCTAGGCCCTACTTTGTACCAATTCCTGGAGGGGGTTCTACTTGAAATTCCCAGGCACCCCCTGACCTTGCAGAAACCACCAGCCTTGCCTGAGAGGACTTTGACTCTTGCATGTGACCCAGACATTTCTTTCCTGCAGAGCTAGATTCTTGGGTCCTTCTCTCTGGGCCTTGCTGTTCCTGCCCTGCCCCTACCATAGCATGTCCTTGCCTTGTGCTCAAGCCAGGTACTGCTTGCCATGCTTACACCGTCCTGAGAATCTGTCTTTCCAGCAGCAGTCTCCCCTTCTCTTTGTGGCTCTGCTCTGTGTCCTGGGTTCTTAGGGAGTCATGGGTTTCCTTGCTGACTGTCCAGTGCAACTCATTTCTCTGGCACTGCATTATCTGTGAGTCCTAAATTCAGACCAGCATTGTGTCCCTTTAGGATAGATGTTCATTGGGCTATAACCCCTATTAGGAAACTGCAGTGCAGGCCTATGGATTGTGGTGGGGCCTGGGATGTGCTGTGGCCACTCCAGCTGTGGACAACTCCTCTGTCCTGCAGGAGAGTATGACTTGCGGCGCAAGGAGAAGTGGGAGGTGGATCTAGACATCAAGGAGTTCTTCATGCACCCCAACTACAGCAGGAGCACCAACGACAATGATATTGCTCTGCTTCGTCTATCCCGGCCTGCCACCCTCTCAAAGACCATTGTCCCCATCTGCCTCCCTGACAGCGGCCTCTCAGAGCGTGAGCTCACCAAGGTCGGCCAGGAAACGGTGGTGACAGGTTGGGGCTATCGCAGTGAGAACAAGAGGAACCTTACCTTCATCCTCAGTTTCATTAAGGTCCCAGTGGTCCCTCACAATGAGTGCATCCAGGCCATGCAGAACAAAGTCTCTGAGAACATGCTATGTGCAGGCATCCTGGGGGACCCGCGGGATGCCTGTGAGGGTGACAGTGGGGGACCCATGGTTGTCCCCTTCAATGGCACCTGGTTCCTTGTGGGCCTGGTGAGCTGGGGTGAGGGCTGTGGGCGTCTACACAACTATGGCATTTACACCAAAGTCAGCCGCTACCTTGACTGGATCCATAGCTACATCCAAGCCAAGGAGACCTCCCTTGGCAGCCAGGTACCCTAGTGTCCCTCCCACTGTGTCTGGACCCTGGAGGCCACTCCAGAATGGGGACTGGATGTTGAATGGCAATATATGTGGCATTAAAGGGACATGCAACAAGCACACAGCTGCTGTTCTGTCTGTCCATCCCTTTGCTCAGCTGTTCTGGAGGGAAGTAATGATTATTGAGCATCTGTGGATCCTGCACTTTATAAACAGAATCTTGTTTAACTCCCACAGCAACCCTGTGGGGTCAGGAAGAAGATATTTAAGTTTTGTGGGGTCTGAAGCTGGTAACCTTTGGGGGACTCTCTTTATGAAAAAGAATAAAAAGTGTGACTTCAAAACAGCGAGAACCCTCCCAGGGCTTTGGAAGGGGCCTATGCCAGTCGGGAATCCTGAAGCTGAAGCTGTATAAGGTAGGAAGTTTTGTTGTTGTTTTTAAGATTTTATTTATTATTTTTAAAGAGAGGGGAAGGGAAGGAGGCAGAGAAGGAGAGAAACATCAATGTATGGTTACCTCTCACCTGTCTCCAGCTACAGACCTGGCTGGAGATCTGGCTTGCAACCTGGTTATATGCCCTGGCTGGAAATCAAACCAGCGACCTTTGGTTCACAGGCCAGCGCCTATCCACTGAGCCACCAGCCAGGTCCTCTAGGACTTTTATTATGGCATGACTTATGTTTAAGTCTTTTAGCCACCTTGAGTTTATTCTGGTGTATGGCTTAAATTGGTGGCTCACTGTTAGTTATAAATTTAATAGATCGTGTACCAGATCTGTGTGATGAAATTTATAAAATACGAATAGAAGAAATTTTTAAAAGGCCTACATACATGGAGAAACATATTGTAAGACAAGAAAGGGATGTCAATTTTCCCAAAACTGATCTATAGGTTAAACATAACTGCTATCAAAATCCCAGCATGTTTTTTTGTAGATATAGATAAACTTACTATAAAATATGTATATGGAGCTCTGGCAAGATAGCTTAGTTGGTGAGTACACCATCCTAATACACAAAGATTGCAGGTTCAATTTTTGGTTAGGGCACATACCTAGGTTGCAGGTTTGATCTCCGGTGAGGGCACATACAACGAATGCATGGATGGGTGGAACAACGAAGTGAATCTTCCTTTCTCTCTTTCTTCTCTCTCTCACACTCATAAATTTAAAAACTTTTAGAAAGAGAAGAACCTTCATTAAATATTGAATATTTTAATGAAAATATCCATATGTGTAAAATTTGGGTATATAATATATGGATAAAATATATATGGATGTTATATATAATTACATATTTTATCCATATATAAAATACATGGGTCCATGTGTGTAATAAATATATATGGATATATATATCCCTGAATATCTTAAACTTTTGAAAGAGAAGAAGAGATTAGATTAGAATCACTCTATCCAGTGTCATGGCTTATAATCAAGATACACTAATCAAGCCCTGGCTGGTGGCTCAGTGGATAAGCGCTGGCCTATGAACCCAAAGGTCGCTGGTTCGATTCCTAGCCAGGGCACATAACCAGGTTGCAAGCCAGGTTTCCAGCCAGGTCCATAGCTGGAGGCAGGTGAAAAGCAACCATACATTGATGTTTCCCTTCCTTTCTTCCTTCCTCCCTGCCTTTTCTCTAGAAATAATGAATTAAAAAAAAAAAAAAAGATACACTAATCAAGACTATGTTATGGTATTTCTGGAGGAAGACACACAAAATAGAGAATCTACGACTAGAACCACACAACTATGACCATCTGTTGTTGACAAAGGTGCAAAAGCAATTCAATGGCAGAAGGAGAGCCTTTTCAACACATTGGCAGCATCCATAAACCAAGAAATGAACCTTAACCTAAGTCTTACACCTTATAAAAGCTTTAACTCAAAATATAAAACTATAAAATAAAACAAAAAGAGAGTTAATGGGAACTATAGAATAAGATGAAAATAATGATAGATGTAATTAAACTTACCAGTTAAGAGAGAAAACTCTCAGAATAAAAAGTAAATCTGACAATACATTATTTATAGATAACTTAAAAAAAAATCCCGAAAGATTGAAAATAAAGTGCTAGAAACTCCATGCCAATTGAAATGAAAAGATAGCTAAGATAGTGATTTTAATAATTGGTAAAATAGAAATCAAGTAGAAAATATCATAAAGAACAAGATGGACATTAAACACTGATAAAATAATCAATTATGAATAAAGATATAGTCATCATAAAATAATATGTGCCTCTAACAATATAACCTCAAAATATATAAGACAACAAAGGACAGAAGTGCAGGGTGAAATAAATAATTGTATTCTCTCAGCACTCTGCCTGGGTAACTCAGTTGTTTGGAGCGTTGTCTGGTATACCTACAACAAAAGGTTGCAGGTTCAGTTCGTGGTAGGTTTGATCCCTGGTCAAGGTACATACAGGAGAAAACTGATCATTTTTTCACTCACATCAATGCTTCTCTTTCTCACTGTCTCTTGAATCAATAAAAACATATCCTTTGGTGAGGATTAAAAAAACCCACTAGAACCATTTACAAAGATATACTGGGCCATAAAGGGAGCCTCAATAAACCCCAAGGGCTCAAAACAATTTTTTTTAGCCAAAAGAAAATAATAAAAATCAAGAACAAAAAGTAGTTTATATGTTCTCAAACTTATGTATTAGTGAAAATTATAAAAGAAATTAAAAATAGTAAGAATTGAAGCCCTGACTGGTGGCACAGTGGATAAGGCACCAGCCTGTGAACCCAAAGGTCACTGGTTCAATTCCCTGCCAGGGCGCATAACCAGGTTACAAGCCAGGTCTCCAGCCAGGTCTGTGGCTGGGGACAGGTGAAAGGCAACCATACATTGATGCCTCTCTCCTTCTCTGCCTCTCTCCCTTCCTCTCTCTCTTAAAAAAAAAAAAAAAAAATTGAATATTAAATTATGGGACACAGTTAAAGCAACGCATCAAGGAAAGTATACCTTTAAATACACTAATCAAGAAACAAAAAAAGTTAAACATGTGTATTAATCAGAGTTCTCCTGGGAAACAGAATCAGTAGCATATAGCTAGCTATATCTATTTATATAACATATACACACATATGTATAAGATTTATTTGAAGAAATTGATTCATGCAATTGTGGCCTATCCAAGATCTGATGGGATAGACTGACAGCCTGGAGACTCAGGAAAGATTTACAGTTCCAGTCGAAAGGCCATCTGTCGGTAGAAATCCTTCTTGCTCAGAGAAGGTCAGTTTTTGTCCTGTTAAAGCCTTCAACTGATTGGATTAGGCTCATCCACATTATGGAGGATGATCATCTGCTTCACTCAGTCTACCAATTTAAATGTTAATCCCATTCAAAAATGCCCCCACAAAATACTGCTTGATCAAATAAATATATGGAAACCTTGACCCAGGCAGCTTGATACATAAAATTAACCATTGCAAAATGTAATGAGTTGAACTGTGTCTACCCTACCCTCCAAAATTTATATGTTAAAGTCCTAATCCCTGAAACCTCAGAAGGTGATCTTACTGGGAAATAGGGTCATCACACATAAATTTAGTTAGGATAAAATAATCCAGGAGTAGGGTGAGCCTCTAATGTGACTGGTGTTCTTATAGCAGGGGAAATTTGAATATAGACACACCAAGCCAGAAGATGATGCGAACACACAGGGAGAATGCCTGGTGGGCAAAGGGTCGGGAACAGGTGGCTAAGTACCAGGGGAGACCAAGGGAGGCTGAGCGGAGAGACTGGCCAAAGGATGAGACGGCTGGCCACTCACTTCACTTCACTGTGATGGTAGTCCTTTCACAGCAGCCAGAATGGAAACGGCAGACTCTCTTTTGATGAGAAGGAAAGACACCCAGAGGGGTTGCGTAAGATATCCCTATTGAGGGAGTCCATCTGAGAGTATAGGAGGTTCCAAAGTTCCTGTTCTGTCCTCTGTGACAGGGGCCAGCTTATAGGTAAGTGAGAGGAGTCATGGACTGGTTGGCCAGTGGCAAGATCTGGGTTCTGTCAATATTTGGGATGGTTTAATCAGTAGCCACCTTCAGCCTTGTCCTTTGGCAGGCTCTCCTCAGACACGTGTGGGGCTAGGCCTGGCCCTGGCTATAGCCCTGAGGGACTAGCTCTGTGAGCCCCACCTGCCTGCCTATTTGGGACTCCCTAGGTCTGAGCCCGGATTGGATATGGAGGTGCAGGCAGGTGGCAGCAGAAGCCATCTCTGCTCAGATTTCTCTAAGGAGGTGGTTCCTTGCCTGTCAAAGTGCCACACAAGCAAGAACTTAAGGCACTACAACAGTGGGAGGAATGAGTTTTAAAAGAATCTGTCAAGGCCTGAGGGGTGTGATTCAGTGCATTGGGCATCCTTTCACAAAATGAAAGGTCACTGGTTCAGCTTTTGTTCCCTAGCCTGGGCTTGTACGAAAGGCAATTAGGCATCGAGAGGCAATTGATCATTGAACATCAGACTCTATAGTACTTATTTTGTGGTTTAATATTATTTTTATTTTAAATTATGTACGTGTGGAAGGGGAGCATGGCATAATCTTTCTAGTACTTTGTTCACTTGCATCTGTGCTAAGAGCCAGAGGACTCTTCTAGGTCCATGCTGCACATTGTTTGATTGAACCCTCCATGCAGTCTTAAGGGATACATGCTGCTGGTCTCCTGTTTTATCCAGATGAGAGAACTGAGGCTCAGAGAGGTTAAACTACTTTTCAAATGTACAGAGTGAGGATGGAAAGTTTGAGGGGGTGCCTCAAAGTCTATCTGACTCCAAGAGAGGACCCCTTAGGTAATGTTGGTCCTGCAGAGACCTTAGCAGAGTGAGCAACAGTTTAGGGGTTGGGGCGCAGGTGTAGGCATCCCCCATTTTGGCAAAGGCTGGAACTGAATGGGGCCCACCATGGGCGCACAGGATCTTAATGGCTAACATGTCACTACTGCGTGGTCTCCAGAGACCACAGACAGAGTTCTGGTTCCATTAGCAAGTGAGGTCTAGGAGAGATGGACACCAACTCTTCTAGATGAAATGTGTGTGCTAGAACTAGGTGGGAGTGACTAGAGAATAAAAAGACTTACTTGGCTCTAAAGAATCTTTGTTGTTTGGGAGCCAGTTAGTTCACCCCACTGGAACAAAGCAAGTTGGTGGTAAAGATAGGCCTGAAACCTGGGTCCCCTGCACCTGCCCTCCACCCTGTACAGTGAGCACAAGGGCCAGAGTGTGGGCACTGAGTCTCACAGGGCTCTTCATTAGATAGAAGCACACTGCACAAGTTTTGTTGTTGTTTTTTTAAGTCATACATATAAGTGGCTAAATAATCAAATAGTACAGAGGGGTTACAGCTGTCATTCACCCATCCTCATTTATTCCCTTCTTTCTCTCTATACTGATTTGAGTATTTTCTATCGCTCTTTGTTCAAATTCACTAATTCTGTCTTTGCCTGTTTCCAATCTCTGTTTAATCTATCCAATAATTCAGATATCAAAGTTTTCAGTTTTATGGTTCGATTTCCCAGCCAGGGCACATAACCAGGTTGCAAGCCAGGTCTCTAGCCAGCTCTGTAGCTGGAGGCAGGTGAAAGGCAACCATACATTGATGTCTCCCTCTCTCTCCCTTCCCCTCTCTCTAAAAGGAAAAACTAAAATCCTTAAAAAATTTAAAAAAAAATGTTTTCAGTTTTAGAATGTCCATGTAATCACATACAGGGTATATGCGATACATTGGCAATAACTTTGCATCTCCTTATTTCATGTGCTTCTTATTAATTTTGAAGAGCTATGTTTCTAAGGTTAACATCATTATTTCAGGTATAAAGTATTAAATTCTGAGAGTAACTGTCATGCAGGTGCAGCCAAACACAAAACTTCAGGACAACTTGTATACAAACTTTCCAATGTGGGATTGAATTTAAAATATGAAACAAAAATTCTACACAAAACTGATAAAAATCTAGTACAGGTGCTGGGACAGAAACTTAAAATCCATGTGTGAAAGTCTTGTTTCCTTTCAAGTACTTTGTCCTGCTACAGAAGAGCCAGAATGAAGATGAAGAGCTTTGTGGTTAAGTGTAAATTATATCCTCTGTAGATACTCTCTACCAATTTTGATAGTTACACTGAGACCAAGAAATGTCCATTGACCAGACAATCCAGCTGGATGGCTGATAGGCCAGATAGAGGAGAGCAGAAAATCCCCCTGTGCTCTGCATGCAGAGCTCATTGGTGGGCACACCACATTCCTGGCCCATGGCAGCCACTGTTCTTCTCATTGGGGCTGTTGTTACAGGCTTTGTACCTCTGTCCGCCTCCCAAGCCTGAGTGCTATCAAGATCTTGAAACTCTACCCCCTCGGTGTCTCCAATGATATTTGGAACTTCTGGTCTAGGTATCAGGAGATCTTCTAGCTCAGAAAGCTTGTCTGGGTTGATCCAGCTGTTTTCAGGAAACTACTAATCAAATGTGATGTAAAGATCATCTTTTTCAAAGGCATTATGATACTGCAGCATGCCTTTAGCTCCAACTCACCAGCACAACCTGGCTCAATGACTTTGCCTGGGGGTTGTTTGACCACATTCTGCTGTTCATCAAGGTGCTTAAATGTGAACTGAAACCCACAGAGAGCTTCAACAAATCCTATCTTTTAGGTCATGTGCCAATCATTCCCATCTCTCTGGAGCACCTGATGCCCTTTCTCTTGTAGCAGAAGAACAGTGTCTCCTAGTTCCACTCCCAGAGCCTGGTCTGCTTCCCTAGTGAATGTAATTCTCTGTCTGTGTTTCATGCCTTTCTCTACATGGACTTCGAGAATCTTGGCTTCTTTAATCACCTTCTTCCTTTCACATTTTTTTACAGTGGTCTTTTTCATTAATTACCTCTCCTCCAATACAGTCAAATGCACGGACCGCATCTGCTGCACCATCCCTGGAGCCAGCTGTCTGATCATGTTGCGGATGCCTTGGCCCTGACAGGCACTGCACTTCTGAACAGCCCCCAACTTCCCACGTTGGCCACTGCATTCAGTATAGAGTACATTCTTGCTAAGTTGTAGTTTGGTTGTCTTGACATTATATAGATCTTCTAAAGACATTTGGTGTAGATGCATCATGTCTTCTTTTCTGCCATTTTGAATTCTATTCTGATTGCCCATGAAGCCAAATAGCCATCCACCAAAAATGTGAGAGAAAATATCATCCATGCCACCACCTTTGCTGTTACCTTCCCCAAGATCTTGTTTCATATCAGTTATATAACTCTAGTTTCTCAGGATTTGATAATACTTCATATGCAAAACTTATTTTTTTGAATTTGTCACCAGCATTTGGATTCTTATCAGGATGGTATTCTTTGGCTAACTTTCTGTATGCCTTCTTCAGCTCCTCACTGGTGCCAGGCAGCATGCCCAGGAGGCTGTATAGCTTCATGACAACCACTGTTGCCATGGTTGCTGACTGAGCAGTGCACAGGTAGGAAGGTGGCAAAGCGGGCAAAGTGACGAGGGCAGCAGCGCAGGCCAAGAAGACAGTGAGTGTTCTAGTTATTTTAAATAATTGACATTTTATTCCAACATCTAGATCATCTGTGGGTCTACATATATTGACTTTTTTTCTCTTGATTATTGGTTACATTTTCCTGTTTCTTTGCCTGACTTAAATTTTTGTGGGATGGTAAAAACTGTTTATAAAGGAACTGCCACAACTTAATAGTATATTATTTCCTGTTAGAAAATGTTTTCTCCTCCTGGTTCAATCATGAAGTAAGTTGGGATGATGCTGGATTTAGTTTTACTCAAATGGCTAGACTCAAATGCCATCTTGTTTCAAAGTGTGATAAGAGATACAGCTTTGGACAGAGAGCCTGGCTGGTCTGTCTTGTCCTCTCCAGAGATGCAGGGAGTTGTCCTTTCCTTTGGCAGTTTTAAACTCTGCTACTCAGTTTTCCACTCGTGAGGCTTCCAAATTTGGTACATATCCTAAAAAGGAGACTGGCAGCATGTTTGAGGAATCCTCTTTTCCTGAATGACTTTGTCTCCCAGATACTAAGACTAGATTGGGCTCTACCATTAAAAAATAAACAAGAAAAAAATACTCCCTAGGAGGAAATACAGAATGGCTGCCACAGTTAAAAATATTAATAGACATTTTAGGGACAGTTTTACTTTCACAAAAAATTGAATGGAAGGTACATAGAGTTCCCAAATATTCTCCCCTAAGTTCCCCAGTAACCTCATTAATGACATTTTATTTTATTATTATTTTTTATAAGAATGGTTTTTTAAAATATTTTATTTATTATTTTTCAGAGAGAAGGGGAGGGAGAGAGGCAGAGAGGAAAGAGGTATCAATGTATGGTTGCCTTTCACCTGCCTCTAGCTACAGAGCTGGCTGGAGACCTGGTTTGCAACCTGGTTATGTTGTCCTGGCTGGGAATCGAACCAGCGACCTTTGGGTTCGTAGGCCAGCGCCTTATCCACTGTGCCACCAGCCAGGACCTCATTAATGACATTTTAAATTGGCGTGGTGCATTTGTTACAACTGATGAGTCAATATCGATGCATTATAAACTAAAATCCATACTTTACATTAGGACTCAGTCTTTGTGTTGGATGCACATTGTATGTATGGGTCTTGAAAACTGTGTAATCATATGTATCCAAGTTACAGTATCATACAAAATAGTTTCACTATTCTAAAGATCTCCTGTGCTTCACCTACTCATTTCTCCTTCCCTTCCTCTGAGTCCCTGGCAACCGCTGACCTTTCCACTTTCATCATAGTTTTGCCTTTTCCAGAATATCATGTACTTGGAATCATACAGTGGTAGCCCTTTCAGACTGGCTTCTTTCATTTGGTAATATGCATTTGGGTTTCCTTCATGTATTTTTGTGGCTTGATAGCTCTTTTTGTAAAATCACTGAATAATATTCCATTGTCTGGATGTCCCAGGGTTTGTTTATTCATTCACTTACTGAAGGACATCTTGGTTGCTTCCAAGTCTGGCAATTATAAATAAAGCTGCTAGAAACATGTGTGTATCTCTCTTTCTTCCTTCCTTCCTTCCTTCCTTCCTTCCTTCCTTCCTTCCTTCCTTCCTTCCTTTCTTTCTTTCTTTCTTCCTTTCCCCCCTCTCTTCCTTTCTTATTTTTTAGACACACATATTTATTTAAGAGGCAAAAAAGCCTTCAGGTAATGTATTGGAATTTCACTGCATCTATAACTTCTTTTGGTTGCCAGAAGCCCACATTCTGATGATTATTTATTTATTTATTTATTTTCTGTCATTTAAAAAAAAAAAAACAACTGTGTGCCTCTGGGTAAGTTGCCTCATTATCCAAACATAGCTGAGAGGAATAAGTGAGATGTAAATGCACTCTGTAAGCTGTAAAACAAGAATGCTACACATATTTTAGGTACTGTTTTTTTAAAGATTTTATTCATTATTTTTAGGGAGGGAGGCAGAAAGAAAGAGAAACATCAGTGTATGGTTGCCTTTCACCTGCCTCCAGCTGGGGATCTGGCTGGAAATCTGGCTTGCAACCTGGGTATGTGCCTTGACTGGGAATCGAACCAACAACCCTTGGTTTCGCAGGCTGGCGCTCAATCCACTAAGCCACACCACATAGGTCAGGTACTGTTTGGTGTTGAGGTTCATGTTGGCAGCCTCCGATAACGGTGATTGTTTGATTCCTCAGGATGATCTGTGAGAACTCACAGACTTGGATAGAAGCTTCCTCAAGTTAAAGGGGGCCATATATTTTTTATGTGGTGGTAGGGCAGGGGTGGGAAAGGACAATAGGCAATGCTGGGAACTGAGATTAAGAAAAGCAGTTGCTACAGCTGTTCTTGATTCTTGCAGGATCCATCAGGGGTAGCGTCTTGCAGAAGCTGGAATTTCTAAAGTTAGGAAATTGGAGTTCCAGAGTTATTCCTCTTTCTTCTAGTTGTTATGGAGACTAACCCCAGTACTTTTGTTCCTTCTAGTACCAGGAACACTTCTCCAACACGCAGGCAGAATGGAGGGAGCTTAGCCCAAAAATATCTGTGGCTGTGCTGGGAGAGGAGGTGGTAGTAAAAACTAAGGCAGAGGGGCTGGCAGCAGAGGAACCAGGCTGAAGGACAAGGTTAAATAAAGCCCCGGCAGCCCAAACCCTTCCAACCTGCCAACAGAAGCTACTGGGGCACTGCTGGGCTGGAGGAGTGCACTGGGAAATGAAGGCAACATGCACTGCAGAGGGTGCCAGTGGGAGAGTTCTGAAGGTGGGAGTGGGGGCAGGGTGGTGGGTAGGTCCACTGGAGCAGGAAGTGTGAGGGAGGAGGGGGCGAAAGTCCCTCTACCCACGCATCCATTGGGCAGTACTGCCATCACTAGAGGTATGCACCTTTTTGAGTGAACATGAATTTTCAACTCATGGTAACCTTAGTTAATTGTATGGTAAGAAATTGCCAAACTCTCCTTTAAAGTGTATGAACCAGCCTGGCCAGGTGGCCCAGTTGGTTGGAGCCATGCCACCTGCCCCCTACACTGAAAGTTTGGTTGAAGTCCTGGTCAGGATACATACCTAGGTTGCAGGTTCAATCCTGGGTGTGGAAGGTACCCTATGGATGTTTCTCTCTCTATCTCTCTCCTTCCCTCCCTCTCCCCCTCCCTGTTCCCATCTCCCCCCACTCTAAAATCAATAAACATATCCTGGGTTGAGGATTAAAAATAATAGTAATAGAGTGGCTGAACCAATTTGCATTCCCACCAATGGATGAGAGTTCCTGTTCCTCCATATTCTCACCAGCATTTGGTGTTGTCACTGTTTTAGGTTTTTGCTATCTTAATAGGTGTGCCATGGTATCTCATTTAATTTGTAATACCCTAGTGACATATAATGTTGAGCATCTTTCATATGCTTATTTGCCAGTTGGATAACTTTTTTGGTGAGATGTCTTGCTCAGATCTGTTGCTCACTTTAAAATCTGGACTACTTTCTAATTGTTCACTTCTTTGTTTTTTAAAATAAAGCTGGTAGGTCCTCAAATAACATTGTTTCATTCAACATTATTTTGTGATAACATTGATTAGATGTTGTAGGAACTTAACTCTATATCAATTAACTTATGGTAAAATTGGTATTGTTAAATGTTATTTCACTTAAAGTTGCAGAGCTTATTGATGATATTAAGTGAGAACAAAATCAGTATTTTGGATATCGGTCCTTTATTAGATGTGCATTTTGCAGATATTTTCTCTAGTTTGTGTCTTTTAACTCTCTTTGCAGAGTTTGCTTATTTGTTTTCAGAGCTGATTATAATTTTAATGAAGTCTAAGTTCTTATATTTTTATGGATTATGCATGGGGTTATTTTTTATTAAATTTAAAAAATTTATTATATTTAGAGAGAGGGGTAAGGAGAAAGGCAGAGAGGGAGAGAGTCATCAATGTATGGTTGCCTGTCACCTGCCTCCAGCTATGGACCTGGCTGGAGATCTGGCTTGCAACCTAGTTATGTGCCCTGGCTGGGGAATCAAACCAGCGACCTTTGGGTTTGCAGTCCAGTGCCTTATCCACTGCACCACCAGCCAGGGCAGATATGACCATCTTGTAGTTGCCCAAGTCAGCATTTCTGTTTATAAGTCCCCTATTAAACTCTTAACTGACAAGCTGAATTTGTCTGCCTCATTTTTTGGTCTCTCAGCTTCTTCAATATTTGGGAACCTCTTTGCATCTATGGCCCTTTCACAAAATATCTGTGTTTAGATTCATTTTTTAACATGTGGATGTCCAGTTGCCCCAGAACCATTTTAAAAAGTATACCATCCATTAAATTCCTTTTGCTCCTTTATTTAATATTAGTACTACATTTGTGTGAGTCTATTTCTGGGCAATTTATTCTGTTCTATTGATCTGTTTGTCTTTTTGTTCACTAATGCTGTCTTGAGTACTGCAGCTTTATACTAAGTATGGAAGTTAGATAGTAAGTCTCTAATTTTGTTATTCAATGTTGTGTTTGCTATTGTGGGTCTTTTGCCTTTTCAGGTAAACTTTAGATCCAGTTTGCCAATATCTATAAAATAATTTGTTGAATTGTTTGGGATTGCATTGAATCTATAGTTCAAGTCAGTAAGAGCTGACATCTTGACAATATTGAATCTATTCATGTAACAGGATGTCTCTTTATTTAGATCTTTGATTTCTTTCATTAAATTTGTATAGTTTTTCCTCACATAGATTTTGTACCTATTTACATGTAAGATGTATGCCTAAGTATTTTCATTTTAGGGGGTGTTCATGTAAGTGGTATTGCATTTTAAATTTCAAATTCCGGATGTTCAGTGCTGGCATATAAGAAAGCAATTGACATCTGTACATTAAGTTTATATGAGGTCTGGAAGGTATTCAGCCATATAATATAAAAAACAGAGACATTTATTGAAGAAGATACAAGATACAAGAACATTATACATAGGACAATGATGCCTCAGTCCTCTTCAAAGTAGGTACCTTGGGACTTCACATAGTTCTCCCAGTTGCCATCAGTTGGCCTATCATATTTTCCTGAATCTCATCGATGGTCTGAAATCTCTTCCCTTTAGTTTTGGGAAAGGCAAGAAGTAGCAAGGGGCCAAATCTGAGCTGTAGGGGGGCTGAGTCACCTGAGGGATTTGATGTTTTGCCAGAAAACTCTTTACAAGACGTGATGCATCAGCAGACATGTTGCTGTAATGAAGCTGCCAATCACCATTTGCCCATATCTTCGGCCTTCTGAATTATCCAAAAGGAGGAATGTTCAAGCTTAATGTTAAACTTGATGCAGATTCCTTGCTCTACTCATTCAGTCATTTTGAATGTGACAGTCACACAGTACACATGCTCACTCAGTGGCCCACTGTCCCCACTGACTAGTACAGTGAAGTCGTCATTGTTCATGCATGTGCATTCCAGTCCACTCTTCTTGGTTGCCAGGTTACATCAATGTTGCAAAAACCATTCTTGTTATGTTAACCATTGCTGGGCTTTTTCCAGACGGACCTTGTATCCTGTAATCATGCTTTAATTCCTTATTCATTCCAGGAGGGTTTTGTTGTGGTGGTTGTTGTTTTGGGATTTTCTATGTAGGCAATCTTGTCATCTGTAAACAGAGTTTTACTTCTTCCTTCCCAATCTGCATACTTTCCATTTTCTTTCTTTTTTTTATCCTCACCCTAAGATATGTTTATTCATTTTAGAGAGAGAGAGAAAAAAAAAATATCAAAGTGAGAAACACTGATCGATTACCTCTCTTATGTGCCCCAACTGGGGATCAAACCTGTAACCTAGGTATGTGCCCTGACCGAGGATCAAACCTTCAACCTTTTGGTATACAGGGTGATGCTCCAACTAGTTGAGCCACCCAGTCAGAGCATTTACATTTTCTTCTCATTCCTTGCTTATAGTATTATCAAGGACTTCTATTATGATGTTGAGTAAGAGTAGTAAGAAAGGACATCTTGCTTTGTTCCTGATAAATTAGATGGGAAACCATCTAATTTCTCAACATGAAGTATGTCATCTTTAGTTTTTTATTTAAAAAAATATATTGTAGTTATTATTTCTGGAGAGAAGGGCAGGGAGGGAGAAAGAAAGGGAGAGAAACATCAATGTATGGTTGCCTGCCTTTCACTTGCCTCCAGCTACAGACCTGGCTTACAACCTGGCTTACAACCTGGTCTTCAGCTTTTTTTAATGTTATTTATGATGTTGAGAAAATCTCCCCCCATCCCAATTTCAACATGTTGAGAGTTCTTATCAAGAATGAGTGTTGAGACGGGCGCCATCCCAGAAGTGCAAGCAAGGCCGCCAGATGTTCAGGCAGCGGAGGAGGAGGAAGAGATGGATCTCCCAGACTCGGCCTCGAGGGTCTTCTGCAGCCGCATCCTGAGCATGGTGAATGTGGAGGACGTCAATGCCATCATCCTTGCCCAGAAGAACATGCTAGACCGATTTGAGAAGACCAATGAGATGCTGGCAAACTTCAATAACCTATCAAGTGCCCGCCTGCAGCAGATGAGTGAGCGCTTCCTGCACCACACAAGGACCCTGGTGGAGATGAAGCAGGACCTGGACAGCATCTTCCGCAGGATCAGGACGCTGAAAGGGAAGCTGTCCAGGCAGCACCCCGAGGCCTTCAGCCATATCCCAGAGGCATCCCTCCTGGAGGATGACGATGAAGACCCTATCCTGCCCAGTACCACAACCACCATTGCCACCTCGGAGCAGAGTACAGGCTCCTGCGACACCAGCCCAGACACTATGTCACCCTCCTTCAGCCCTGGCTTTGAGGACCTGTCACAATTCCAGCCTGATTCCCCTGCCATCAATGGCCATAGTCAGACAGATGACAAGGAGATGCTCAGCGAGTAGCTCTGCTCCCAGGTGCTCTGAGGGGTCACAGGGCTCTCCAGGTGTCTGAGGTGGCAGTGGTAACCCTGCTTCCAGATTATCAACTTTGCCATCTTATTCCGTCATCCAGGTCACTCTGGGAGACAAGGCTCCCTCCCAGGGATATGGAATTCCTGGGGTCTGTCATTCTCACTCCTTCTTCACTGACAGCATCTCCTTCCTTCAGACCTTCCAGGCCAGGGAATGAGCAGCCATTTGGAGTCATTGGGCTGGGCACAAGGAAGCTTTTCCAGAGCAAAGCCTGAGATCTGCTCTGAATAATACTTAAAAGGTTCCCAAAGACAAAAACCAGATATCCCCAATCTCAGCACCCCAATCAGGACCTCCTTGAGGTGGGCAAGCACTATCATGTCTGAGTTCATCCCACTCCCCTCCTATACATAATTCTTGTCTCCCTGTCTTTTCCTGCAACAAAAGTATCAAATACTTTCTCCAATCAGTATCTTAAGGTTTCTGAAACAGTTGTAGAAAGCTCACAACCATCCACTCAGCCCCAAGTGTGATAAGTCCCTAGTCGGTCAAACAAGAGGTATGAGCCCTGAGGGCCCTGCAGGCATCTCTAAGGGCCATGAAGCAAGCCATGCCACCTTGGAAAACATAATTTAATGGAATATTTTTGTATTTGATGTTTACAGATGCTGTTGGGAAGTTATCAATAATAAAAAGATTCCGTTACTAAAGAAAAAAAAAAAAAAAAGAATGAGTTGAATTTTGTAGACTGCTCCTGTATCTATTAATACAATCATATGATTTTCTTCTTGAGACTATTGATCAGATGAATTGCATTAATTTATTTTCAAATGTTGAACCAAGCTTGCACACCTGGAATCAGTCCCACTTAGTCATGGTGTGTAATTCTTTTTATGCATTATTGTATGTATTATTATTTTATCAATAACATTTGCATCTCTTTTATGAAGAACATTGGTCTGTAGTTTTCAGTTTTCTTGTAATATCTTTGTCTAGTTTGGTATTAGGGTGTTTCTGGTCTTGTAGAATGAGTTAGAAAGGAAGTACCCCTTTTGCTTTTATTTTTGAAATAGATTTTACAGAATGTTTGGTAGAATTTACAAGTGAACTCATCGGGGCCTGATTCAATCTCTTCAGATATTGGCCTATTCAGATTATATATTCTTCTTGTGTGAGTTTTGGTGGCTTGTGTCTTTCAAGGAATTGGCCCATTTCATTTAGGTTATCAAATATGTAAGTATAGGATTATTCATTGTACTCCTTTATATCTTTTTCAAGTATATTTTATTGATTATGCTATTACAGTTGTCCCAAGTTTTTCTTCTTTGCATTCCTCCTCCAGGTACCCCTTCCCTCCAGAAACTCCCACCCCCAGTTCACGTCCATGGGTCATGCATAGAAGTTCTTTGGCTTCTCCATTTCCTTTATTACTCTTAACATGAATAACCTACCTACCAGTTATGCTTCTTAATCCCTGTACCTTTCCCCCCATTGTCCCCTTCCCCCTTCCCACTGATAATCCTGCATATGATCTCCATATCTATGGTTCTGTTCCTGTTCTAGTTATTAGCTTAGTTTTTTAAAAAATATTCAGTTGTTAATAGTTATGAGTTTATGGTCATTTTACTATTCATAATTTTCCTCTTCTTTTTCTTAAATAAGTCCCTTAAACATTTCATGTACTAAGGGCTTGGTGGTGAACTCCTTTAGCTTTACCTTGTCTGGGAGGCACTTTATCTGCCCTTCCAGCTTTGCTGGATAGAGTAATCTTAGTTGTAGGTCCTTGCTTTTCGTCACTTTGAATACTTTTTGCCAGTCCCTTCTGCCTGCAAACTTTTTTGAGAAATCAGCTGACAGTCTTACGGGAACTCCTTTGTAGGTAACACTGTTTTTCCTCTTGCTGCTTTTAAGATTCTCTTTATCTTTTAGCCTTTGGCATTTTAATTATGTGCCTTGGTGTGGTCCTCTTTGGATCTAGCTTGTTTGGGACTCTCTATGCTTCTTGGACTTGTATGTCTATTTCCTTTGCTAAATTAAGGAAGTTCTCCTCTATTATTTTTTCAAATAAAATTTCACTTTCATGTTCTTTCTCTCCTTCTGGCACCCCTATGATTCAGATGTTGGCATTTTTGTAGATGTCATAGAGTCTTCTTAAATTCATCAGTTTTGTCTTGTTTTTGTTTTTTTGAACTCTTGCTTCTTTATTTTGTTCTGGTTGATTGTTTATTTCTGCCTTATGTTCCAAATAGTTTATTTGAATCCTAGCTTCTTTCCCTTAACTGCTGGCTTCTTGTGGATTTTTCTTCATTTCACTTAGTGTAGAGTTCATTTCTTCCCTTATGCATGTATTTACCATAATAATTTCTCTGAGCATCTTTATCACCAGTGTTTTGAACTCTATATCTGATAGGTTGGCTATCTCCTTTTTGCCTCTTCTACTAGATTTTGATCTGTTCTTTCATTTGGGCCATACTTCTATCTCCTCAATTTGACAGCCCCCATGTTTGCTTCTGTGTATTAGGTAGAGCTGCTGCACCTATTACATTATAAGGGGCAGAGCCTTAATTTACTTGTCCGTACAGGGTGACCCTTAAACAGCTTTGTGCTGCTGCATGTGGGGAATGGGTCAGAGAGGGAACAATGCTCTTGCTTGGCACTTGCCCCTTCTCAGTCACTTCACCCTTGTATGTGACTGGCACCACTCTAGCTTTTGCCCTGGTGATGGTTTCCAGAGTGGGTGGGTTTGTAGATGTTCTAGGATCATGGGAGCCCTCTAAATGAGCCCTCCTGAGAAAGGTGGTTTCTTCCACTGCCCCCATCCACAGTGGTTTTCACAGCTAGAAGCTATGAGGCTTTATTTTTTTCAGTGCTGGAACCATGAGCTGCAATGGTCTAGCCTGAGGCTTGGATCACTCCCCAGGTATCCCTCCCAGTTTCTGTAATGTGGGACTACTGTTTTACCAGTTGGCCAGTCACCGTCTTGCTGCTGCTGCCTCTTCTAGGCCACACCATGTACTCTTCCTGAGCTACCAATCTCCCCATCTGGATAAGTATTGTTTCTTTAAATCTCTGGTTGTTTGACTGCCATACAGTTCAATATTCTGGCAGTTCTGGTTGTTTTTGTTGTTTTGAGTAGTTATAAAATTTATGATTGTGCAAGGAGGCAGAGTGTGTCTACCTATGCCTCCATCTTGGCTGGAAGTCTCCATTAGCCTTTTCTTGTCTGGAAAGCTCTATCTACCTATTCCTCAATTCTAAATGATAACTGTGTGGCTAGGGCAATCCTGGTTGTTAAGTCTTTGCTTTTCATCACTTTAAATACTTTTTGCCAATCCCTTCTGGCCTAAAATATTTCTGTTGGGAAATCAGCTGGAAGTCTTTTTTTTAATTTTTAAAATTGTTTTTGTATTACATCCATCACCTTTTTGCTCCCCTCCGTCCCCCTCCCCACCCACCCAAACCCCCCAAAGTCAATCCCACCTGTTGTCCATGTCCATGGTTCCTTTATACTAGGTTCTTGTCTAAGCTTCTCCCCTTCCCTGCCTCTGCCTCCCCCCTCCCCCCAACCCCTTTCCCCCTGACCACTGAAGGCCTATTCCTTGTATTCATACACTTGGTTCTGTTTTGCTTGTTGTTAGTTTTGTTCATTATTGTCCCGTAATGGGTGAGATCATATATTTGTCCTTCGCTGACTGGCTTATTTCACTAAGCATAATATCCTCCAGTTCCATCCATGTTGTTGCAAAGAGTACAAGTTCCTTCTTTCTGCTATATAGAATTCCACTGTGTAAATGTACCAAAGTTTTTTGATCCAATCATCCACTGATGGGCACTTAGGCTGTTTCCAGCACTTGGCTATTGTAAATAGTGCTGCTATGAACATAGGTGTACATAGGTTCTTATGAATTGGTGTTTCAGGAATCTTTGGGTGTAGTCCAAGTAGTGGAATCGCTGGATCAAAAGGCAGTTCCATTTTTAGTTTTTAAGGAAACCCCTTCCTGTTTTCCACAATGGCTACACCAGCCTACATTCCCACCAACAGTGTATGAGGGTTCCCTTTGCCCCGCATCCTCACCAACACTTGTTGTTTGTTGATTTGCTGATGATTGCCATTCTGACAAGTGTGAGGTGGTATCTTATTGTGGTTTTAATTTGCACCTCTCTGATGACTAGTGATGTTGAGCATTCTTTCATATGCCTCTGGGTCCTTTGTATATCTTCCTCAGTGAGTTGTCTGTTTCAGGTCCTTTGCCCATTTTTTAATTGGGCTGTCTGTCTCCTTGGTGTTGAGTTGCATTAGTTCTTTATATATTTTGGAGATCAGACCCTTGTCTGAGGTATCATTGCCAATTATGTTTTCCCATACAGTTGGTTCCCTTTGAATTTTGCTGATATTTTCTTTACCTGAACAGAAACTTTTCAATTTGATATAGTCCCATTTATTGATTCGTTCTTTTACTTCCTTTGCCCTTGGTGAAGTATCAGTAAACATATTTCTGCGTAGGATATCCGAAAGTTTACTGCCTATATTTCTCTCCAGGACCTTTATGGTGGCACTGCTTATATTTAAATCCTTTATCCATCTTGAGTTTATTCTGGTGTATGGTGTAAATTGGTGGTCTAGTTTTATCTTTTTGCATGTTGCTGTCCAGTTCTCCCAACACCATTTGTTGAAGAGACTGTTTTTACTCCATTTGATGTTCCTTCCCCCTTTGTCAAATATAAGTTGACCATAGTGTCCTGGGTTAATTTCTGGGCTCTCTATTCTGTTCCATTGATCTATATGTCTGTTCTTATGCCAGTACCATGCTGTTTTGATGACAGTAGCCTTGTAGTATTGTTTGAAGTCCAGTATTGTGATTCCTCCTACCTTGTTCTTCTTTCTCAAGATTGTGGTGGCTATTTGTGGGCGTTTTTGGCTCCATATAAATTTTTGAAGTATTTTTTCTATTTCTGTGAAGTCTGTCATTGGTATTTTAATTGGGATTGCATTGAATATGTAGATTTCTTTGGGTAGTATGGACATTTTAATGATGTTGATTCTTCCCATCCATTAACATGGTATATGCTTCCATTTATTTGTATCTTCCTTGATTTCTTTCTTCATTGTTCTGTAGTTTTCTGAGTACAGGTCTTTTACCTCCTTAGTTAAGTTTATTCCTAGGTACTTTATTTTTCTTGTTGCTATGTGGAAGTCTTTTCTAGGTAAATAAGCTCTTTTCCCTTGCTGCTTTTAAGATTCTCTCTTTGTTTTTAACCTTTGGCACTTTAATTATGTTTCTTGGTGTGGGCCTCTTTTGGGTCATCCTCTTTGGGAAGTTTTCTGTCATTTTAAAACATAGCTTTTCAATGTCTTGCTCTCTCTCTTCTCTTTGTGGTACCCCCATGATGCAAACATTAGTACATTTGAAGTCCTAGAGGCTTCATCAGCTAACCTTTTAAAAATGTCTTCTCTTTGTTCTATTGTAATTGAATTTTTTCTGCTTCCTTATCTTCCACACTGTTGATTTGATTCTCTGCCTCATCTACTAACTGTTGATTCCCTGTAATTTATTCTTCATTTCAGTTAGGGTAGCCTTCATTTCTGACTAGTTTTGTTTTTTTAAAAAATTTACATTGTCTTTTTTATGCTGTTGGAAGTTCTCACTTAAGTTTCTTCAACATCCTTATAACACTGTTTTGAACTTTGTATCTGGAAGTTTCCTTGCCCCCATTTTTTTTTTTTTTTTTTTTAGATTTCTTCTATTCTTTGAGATGTATTTATCTCCTCATTTTGGCTGCTTCCCTGTATTTGTTTCTGTGTATTAGGTAGAGCTGCTATGTCTCCTGGACTTAGTAGCTTGGCCTTGTGTAGCACATATTCTGTAGTGCCTAGTGGTGCAGGCTCCCGTTACCTGAGCTGGACACTCCAGATCACCCCATGTGGGCTATGTGCACACTCCTGTTGTAGTTGAACCTTGATTACTGTTGGCACATCACTGGGAGGAACTGACCCACAGGGAGATCTGCTGCAATGACTGGCTGCAACTATAGAGGAGAAGTTGCAGGGGCCCAGCCTATGGACCAGGACTTCAGTGCCTGCTGAGTCTACCACTTGAGTGTGTCTCTCATGGAGGTCTGAAGCCATCTACCAGGTGACTGGCTTTGGGCCCTTCCTGGATCAGCCCCTGCCTGTGCCCTTTCCAAGAACACCTGGCCCCAGGTACAGAGCATTAGTCAGATGACTGTTACTTATGCTGGGTTTGGAGGTGCACCCAGAGAGGCCAAACTGTATCTAAGGGCAGCTACTGCTAGTGCCATTCCTAAGGCCACCTAGCAAGTGGTAAGGAGGTTTGCAGAGGCCTACCCGCTGCTTGTTTGAGATATTTTAGTGAAGTCCGAATCATGAGGTAAGAAGCCATTTGTATGGAAATGCCACTGGAAATCGCTTGCATGGGCCTACAAATTGGGTCAGGGAGTGTCTCAGGGACTCACCAGGGTGGAGCTATAGGTTAGCAAGTTGAAGGAAACTTGGATATGGTGCTTGCCTGCCAGCTTTGCAGGGCTCAAGCAAAAGAACAATGGCCTCTGCCAGCACTTCTATCTGGGAGAAAGTAGTCCCCTTTCACTCTGAAGTCAGAAAATTACTTTTCTCCAAGGTACTTTTCCAGCTGCTACCCTCTGTTGGAGCTCAGTGAGTGAATCTGAGTTAAGTCTATGTATGGGCCCTTTAGGAGGAATGCCTGGGACTCCAGCAGCCGTCCACCTCACTCAGCCACAATCCCCACTGGTTTTTACAGACAGAAGTTATGGGAACTTTCCTGGCACTGGGACCCTGGGCCATGGGTTCTGACATGGATCTGAGACCTCTGCAGTTGAGATCCCTCCCAATCCTTAAAAGCCCCAAGTGCATGTGAGACCAGCCCATTCAGTATCTCCAACTCTCCTACCAGTCTCACTTTTTCCTGTATTATCTATAGTTATAGGACATGTATACAGCTAGATTTCAGGCGATTTGGAATGATGATTGTTCTATAGTTTAGTTGATGGGGTTGTGGGAGGATTCAAGTACTGTGCTTACCTACACCAGCATCTTGACTTAGAAGCCAACCCCAATTTCTATCAGAATAGTATTTCTGTAATTAAGATAAATTAGATTCTTTCAGAGTTCTCTAATTAAATCTGCAGGTTATTAAAATAATTTAATGTATCCCCAAAACAGAATCTAACTGTAAGCCACAGTGATCTCTATCTTAACTGCCTAACTGCTGTAAGCAATTGGTATTGTGATGCTAAATTATATCCACATTTCGCCTAGGACATTATTCCTCAATCTTTTTTTTTTCATTATTACACCCCCAAAGGAGACAATTTAAATTTAAGTTTCAGACATACCTTGTTTTATTGCACTTCATTTCATAGTGCTTTAGATATCACTCCCCCTCCAACCCCCAAGACAAAGGTTTGTGGCAACACTGTGTGTGCAAGTCTATCAGTGCCATTTTTCCAACATTTGCTCACTTAAGTGTCTTGCCGCATTTTGGGAATGCTTGCAATAGTTTAAACCTTTTCATTATTACATTTATTATGGTGATCTGTTATCTTTGAGAAATCATTCATGAAAGGAAGTTAACCAATAAAGCAAACTTCATTGTCTTATTTTAAGAAATTGCCAAAGCCACCCCAACCTCAGCAACCACCACCCTTATCAGTCAGCAGCCATCAATATAAGGCAAAGATCCTCCACCAGCACAAAGGTTCAGGTGATGTTTAGCATTTTTAGCAATATTGGATTTTTCAATTAAGGTATGCACATTGTTTTTTCTAACACATAATGTTATCGCACATCTAACAGACTATAGTGTAACAAATTTTATACCCATTGGGCAACCAAAAGGCTCATGTGACTTCTTTATTGCAATATTTGCTTTTTTGGGATGGTATGACACTGAATTTGCAGTATCTCCTAAGTGTGCCTATAATTAAAACCAAATAATGAAAATTTCCCTAACATAGGCACGAAGAAATAAAATTTTGTTAATTTTGACATCAACAATGTGGAGTTAGCATCCAGACTTCACAGTTTTAAGGACTCAGTCCCCCACATGATTATCTGCATTCCAGATGTCAGCTGTAAGCGAAGTTCACTTTTGGCTGACTGGTTACAATCTAAGGGTGCCCACAATCTCCTTAGGTGCAAGAATTCACTAAAATGACTCACAGGAATCAGGAAAGCACTATAGTATAGTTTTATTATAAAGGATTCAAATTAGGAAGACCAGCCGAATGAAGACACACAGAGTGTGGTCTGGGTAAGAACAGAGCTTCCACACCCACTTGGTGGAATCAAGGCATGTCACCATCTTAGTACATCAATATGTCCAATCAAAAAGTTCCACTGAGGCCCTGGTTGGTGGTGCAGTGGATAAAGCGCCGGCCTGTGCACCCAAGGCCACTGGTTCGATTCCCAGCCAGAGCACATATCCAGGTTGCAAACCAGGTCTCCAGCTGGATCTGCAGCTGAAGGCAGGTGAAAGGTAACCATACATTGATGACTCTCTCCCTCTCTACCTCTCTCTCTACCACTCTCTCTAAAAATAATAAATAAAAAATCTTTAAAAAAAGTTCCACTGAGCTTTGGTATCCAGAATTCTTAATTGGGGTTTCCCTATTTAGGCACAGCTGATTAAATCAATAGACATATGACTGAATGACTGGACTCAATTTTCTCAGGCCAGGCCTGCTCAAAGTCCCAACCCTCTAAGGTCTTTCTGGTGACCAGACCCCATAGACCCCATCCTAAACCTATAAAGGAACACACCATGGGTCATCTCATTAGAATTATGAAGACATTCCTATTACCCAGAAAATACAGGGCTTTAGAAGCTCCTAGTTAAGAACCTAGGACAAAGACCAGATAAATAACTTATGATACTACAGTAGGGTAGGACTGAACTTTGAAAGATCACAAATCAGTTTTACATATATGTGTGTGTGCGTGTGTGTATGTATACATACACACACGCACACACACACATATTTATATATATTATGTTTTCATTCAAGAACCAATTTTTACACCCCACTAAGAAGGAATTCTCTAAGACAATGAAGAGACAGTCTCCCAAAACCAGACTGTAATTTTATTATGTAAAGTTTATAGAAGTATGACTAGTATTCCTCTGTACAAAGTACATAACAAATGGTTTTAAATACAATGGAGAGAAATGCATGTCCTATGACAATATTTGATACAAGCTGAACCATTTACAGATACACTAAAAAAACTTAAAATATCATCTTCTTTCTCCAAAGAGTTCACTCCGCCATTTCTTAAGAGATGGGGGCACTTCCCAGGCAAGGTCACAAAGGCATTTTATTGCCCTCGATGCTGATTTTCACTGCATGTGCAGATCTGTTTTTTTTCCTGATATCTGTGAATTTTCTCATCTGTTTATCCAGTCTACTGATACCCTTCTTGGAGGTCCCCTGAAACTAAAAGTGGGTTAAAAATTAAAAAGCAATTATTGAAATATATCTAATTTTGTCTTTCATCTCATTTTATCTGAAAATTAGCAGTCAGAAGAGCTCCTAGTTCTGAAATAACCAGAATATGCTTTGGTGGTCACAGGGACAACAGAGCATGCAGACTGCAATGTTAGAAAACGTACTAAACTCTTAGTGAAGAGTAATTTTCTTTTTGTCTGTGGCTTATTGGCAAATATTGCCTCAATCCATGGAAATCTCCTACATAAGAGAAAGGAGGAAAATTTCAAACTATGATTCCCCCAATTCCATCAGATTCCATTTTGACTATATACTTTTCCCTTTCAAAGATGAAATGTGGAACTGACCTCTTGACATACACACTTTCAAACAGTGCTGATATAACGAAGGATGATCTTATAAGGCAAAGAAAGTCATTTGAGAAAAAGCCTTAAGTGTGATGAATGAGGTCATGGGGTTTGCAAAGTGAACCTATGAAGAGCTGGAGCTCTGGTTTCCCAATTGGCTGAATCCCTGCTCTGCCTCAGTAGGTTCTGTGACCTTGGGCAAATCATGCCCCTTGTCTGTACTCCTTTCAGGGCTGCTGGGAGAAGTAAATGAAAAAATACTGTCAAATATAAGCATGGAGGCTGGCACACAGTGCTCAATGTAAATATCACTATGCCTATTATTGCTATTTTGCAATTAATTAGGTTTAAGTTAAATAAGTATATTTGATACAAAAAGAAAATGAAATCTCAGGCACAGCAGCTCTGCTAAGGGACTGGTACTGCAGTGAGGGGGCCACACAAAGACTCTATTGGAAGGTGCACAGAATTGCATTCGCACCCACTTGTCCCGGGCTCTGGCAGAAAAAGGGCGGAGAGAGGGTGGATTGACTAGAGGTGCTTGGGGAGAGCTTGCAATGGTGGTTATCAGGGAGAGAGCTGGGGGAGCAATAGATAGGACCCCAGGGCTGACTCACCCCCTGTGCTGCAGGAGCCCATCCTTCAAGCAGATCACTCCCCACAAGTAACATAAGCTGGGGGAAGCAATAACCTTACCGGAAGGAATTCCTCGATCTGTCCCCCAAGGTACTTAAGCCTGACTTCAGGTTATAGAGTAACTAGCTCAACAGAAAGAGAGATGCATACAGTAGAATGCTGCTAGTTGCAAACAGGCTGCCTAGGCCCAGACTGGGGCATGATCTGACTTTACCACGGGTGGAGCCAGAAAGAGGAGAAAGGGGTAAAAACCAGATACTATGGAGACGAATTCTACCACAATCTTCTGAATGAATTATTAGCTTCCTGCATATCCTTTAACTATTCACTTGTTGTCTTTCCGGTTTGTACATTTTAAGTAACTAGTTTATGTATTACAGTTCATTTCAAATCTCATTTTGTGCCTTTCTCTTACTCCATTTTTGCAACTAATTTCCTTTTATTTTTGTTTTAAATTCTATCTTCCCTCTTGCTACAGCTGGTTTTCAACCTGTACTCTTACTACTTCTCCCCTCTCCAGCCTTTCAAAACCATTCTTCTTGTCATTAGTCATCACACATTCTTGTTCCTATTCATAAAATACAATTTTTCTCTCTCCACCTTGATCAATCTGTGACTGCTGAGTGTGGAAAGGGATGTAGTTACGGTGTTCTTGCAATTTCATCCATAGATAAAATACTAGGATAATATTTCAAATCTCAAATCTTAAGTGTCTACCTCTCCTAGTCCATTAGTATCTTCCTCCGCCCTTTCCTTCTTTCATTTTAAATTTGAATTTTCCCTTATCTTAGCCTGGATCTAACCCCTCACTCTTAGTAATCTTTCTCCATCATCTCAAAATCACTTCCCTTTCCTCCAGACATATCTCAAGCTTCTCCTTCATTACCTCTTACGCCCATCCCACCTATATTAATCTTAGCTCACAGGATGTTGATAGTGCCATGGTAAACTTTTTCCCTAATTTGGTTTATTTTTCTTATTCCTCTTCCTTGTATATGTGTGTGTTATTTTACATATATAATATCTATACTATATATATATATATATAAAACATCAATTTAAACATATTATATGCCTCCCCTCTCTTACTTCATTCTGTATCCTTCCCTTCCTTTTTCCTATAAGATATACATTTTATTTTCTTTCTCTCATTGCCTTGTCCCTTCTTGCTCCTATTATTGCTCCTCCTTCTCTCCTCTCAAGAATCATTTATCTGTCAATCAACTCTTATTTGTTTCCCCTTTCTTATAATAGTATTGATCTCTTTACATCCTTATTAATATTGGTCATTTGCAGTGGAAAGTGTGATTGAGGGCAGGGGTTATTTTTGTGGGCGTGGGTAACTTGCCTGGATTGGTAGTTCTATTTTAGCAGCTCAACAACAGCTGATGGAGTAGATTAAAAACTGAAGGAAACAAAGACAATAGATCTCTAGTAGTCTTAAACAGGCTGCACAGGCCCAAACTGAGATATAATCTGCTGTCACCAGGGATGGATTAAGGAAGTAAAGAAAGTATACCTCTACAACAGGATATAAGACATGGTGGGCAGAGTGACTCTCAGTCAGCTAGTCAGAGGGAAGGACCCATGAAAAATCAACACAATGCCCAAAACCCTAAAACAACCAGGCAGTCCAAATAAATGGCATAAAGGGCATCCCAAGAGCATCAAATTCAGCAGATCAAGGAGACTGTGCCACTGAATCCCACAGGTCTTCTACCACAAAAGGCCACACCACCAAGACAGGAAGTCAAAGCAGATCAATCTAAGAAGCAGAAACAAGAAGAGTCACTTACAATGGGGAGACAAAGAAACAATCTCCTCATCGGAAGGAAAGGAAAAATCCTCAGAAAGAGAGCTAAGTGAAATTGAGGCAAGAAAACTATCAGATATGGAATCCAAAATAATGATTACACAGAAGCTCAATGAACTCAGCAAGTTTAAAACAAAACTATCAAGAACTCCAGGGAAATTACAAGGGACTTATTGAGAAGTACACCACCATTAAAAAGGACACAGAAGCTATCAATAAGAGCCAGGAGGAAATGAAGAATACAATTTCCAAATTGAAGAACACAGTAGAAGGCATCAAAAGCAGGCTAGAGGAAGCAGAGAATTGGATCAGCAAGATGGAGGCCAATGTAGCCAGACAGTGCAACAAAACAAAGCCTGAAAAAGAATGAAGAGGTTGTAAGAGAGCTGCGGGACAACATGGAAGGTAATTATATCCATATCATAGGAATATTAGAAGAACAGGAGCAAGGGATAGAAAACTTGTTTGAAAAAGTAATGGAAGAAAAACAAAAGGAATAAAGAAATTATATAGTTACATGATACACTATTACATGGCTGTTATAAATAATAAACCAAAAGGCGATTTAATGAGTAGTGCTCAAAATTACATACAGTATAATTCTAATTAAAGTAGCAATAGAAAAAAAAGGCAAAAAATGTAACAAACTGCTTTTGAATAATGAGTGATTTTTCTCTTCACTATCTCAAATTTTTCTACACTTCTAAGGAAAACTAAGTTTGAAGCATTACCAGAGATACAGTTAACACACCAAAATTGTTAACAGTGGTGCTTAGAGGAAGAAAATCACTTTGGGAATGAAGTTATTCTGGTGTTTTATGTTTACTTATATAATTTCAAAAGTAAAAATGACAGGAGCAGGCAAAAGTAGGTTTACGGTTGTGAACACATGACACAGTTTATTCTAGTATTATTATATATTATTATTTTCCATATGAACACTATAAACTTACTTTTCCCTATCTCTTTATAAAGCAAAACTTCCATTTGAAAGCCATTTACTCACTCCAATGTTCTTCTTGGACTCTATTAATGTTTTCTATTAATACTTACTAGAGCCAACGCAATGTGAAAGCCCCAAGTGAATATGCAAGAAGTCTTCCTGAGCAAGGAAACAGTGCCAGATGGCTTAAGGACAATACACTGAAATGTAAAATGGGACCCAAAACATGTCGTATTTTTTTCAAAGAGCTCTATAAGCCATACTCGGGCCTAATTAAATATCAGCACATTATGATCCTGGGAGTGTTGAAGGTGAAGGAAAGGAACTCTCTTAGAAGTTCCCTTTCCTCATGATGGTTGCCTATCTGGTCTGGCAGAAGGCTGGGCCACCTCTTCGCACCACCCTATCACCCACAGGAAAGGCAGGACCAAAACCATCAACAATAGCAAGACTGGCACAAACCCTTAAGACAAAAGGTAGTCTTCCAAAATAGACTGACCACACAAGACAGTTTATGACATTTCCTTTGCCACAATGTAGTTCTTAACTCTTACAAACATGTTAGGGAAGAGAAAAAATGAGCAGAATGAAGAGAAGAGACAGTGAAAAAAGTAAAGATAAAAAGAAACAGAAGGCTTACAGCTGGTGGAGGTGGAGCCTGCAGCATGCAATGGGTGGAACTTAGACCTTGACCACCCCACAACCCCATATGGCCTGACACATGTTTCTGATGGGGCACCCAGGTGTGCAGGTGAAACTCTACATGGGGTGTGGCAGGGGGATTTGGCAGCAGGTGAAAAGTACTTTGTAAACAGCTTTACATATAGTTCTCAGAATAATAACTTGTATCAAGACTATAGGCTTCCTAAATCCTTTCCAACAAGCAACAGCTGTCCTCAGTGAGGCCTGTATCCAACAGTAGCAGCAGTCAGCCTAGATTCACAGCTTGGCTCTGCCTGGGAATCTACAAGCCCATCAAAAATAGCAGCCATTTCAGATTGCTTTCCAGCAAGGAGAGTCCATGAAGAAGGCACAGGTAGACATGCTATGTCTCCCTCCAAAACCAAAAGCAAATACATCTACTCAAAACTAGAGACAACCAGAAATTCCAGACTATCAAGCTGCATGAAAGTCCAACAAACAAAAGATATAAAGAAGAAATACTCATCCAGACAGGTGGGACCAGTACAACTTTACCTAAGACAGAGGCAAATACAGGAGCCTGTCAAGTTCAGAAGACAGAGAAATATGGCTCAAAAAAGGGGAACAGATCAAGATCCCAGTGGGCAAACTAAGCAACAAAGAAATAGCCAGCCTGACAGATGAATAAATAGACAACCTAAGAGATGCAGAGTTCAAAACACTGGTGATAAAGATGCTCACAGAGATGCTTGAGTAGGCAAATGCAGAAGGGAAAAAGTGAACACTAGGCCAAGTGTAGGCAAATGCAGAAGGGAAAAAGTGAACACTAGGCCAAGTGAAATGAAGAAAAATACACAAGAAACTGATGTTTAAGGGAAGGAATATGGGGTTCAAATCAATGATTTGGAACATAAGGAATAAATAAACAGCCAACCAGTACAGAAAGAGAAAACAAGATTGAAAAAAAATGAGGAGAGGCTTAGGAACCTCTGGGACAATTTTAAACCTGCCTACATTCGAATCATAGGGGTGCCATAAGGAGAAAAGGAAGAGCGAGAAATTGAAAACTTCTGTGAAAATAACAGAGGACAACTTCCCTAATTTGGCAAAGGAAATGCACATACAAGTCTAGGAAGCACAGAGAGTCCCAAAAGAGCTAGACCCAAACAGAGCTGCACTAAGACACATCATAATTAAAATGCCAATGTTTAAAGGTAAAGAGAGAATCTTAAAAGCAGCAAGAGAAAAGAAGAGTTACCTACAAAGGAGTTCCCATAAGACTGTCAGCTGATTTCTCAAAAGGAACTTTGCAGACAAGAAGGGAACTCGCAAGGAATATTCAAAGTGATGAAAAGCAAGGATCTACAATCTAGATTACTCTATTCATTAAACTATCATTTAGAATGGAAGGGGAGATAAAGTGCTTCCCAGACAAGGTAAAGCTAAAGGGGTTCATCATCACCAAGCCATTATTTATTTATTTATTAAAAAAAAAGATTTTATTCATTATTTTTAGAAAGAAGGGCAGGGAGGGAGGAGGAAGAAAGGGAGAGAAACATCAGTGTACGGTTGTCTTTCACCTGCCTCCAGCTACAGACTTAGCTGGAGACCAGGCTTGCAACCTGGTTATGTGCCCTGGCTGGGAGTCAAACCAGCAACCTTTGGGTGCTCAGGTCGGTGCCTTATCCACTATGCCACCAGCCAGGGACCAAGCCATTATTGTAAGAAATGTTAAAGGGTTTTATTTAAGAAAAAAAAAGGTCAAAATTATGAACAGGAAAAAGAAAACAAACACAACTATCAACAACAGAACCTAAAAATGTAAAAATGTAAACAAAAACTAAGCAAACAACCAGAATAGGACCAGAACCATAGGTATGGGGATCACTGGGAGGACTATCAACTGAGAGGAGGAAGGGGATGAAATGGGGAAATGGTGCAGGGATTACAAAATATAGTTGGTGGGTACAAGGTAGACAAGGAGATTAAGTTAATAATAAGAGTAAAGGGTGATATCAGAGGATTTACATGTACAACTCATGGACATGAACTAAGGGGGGTGGGAATAAGTGAATTGGATGGAGAGGAGCAAAGGGGAAACTGTTAACAGCATAATCAATAAAATATACTTTAAAAAATAAAAAGAAACGGGTATTTGGGGAAGAGATATCAAGGGACATGGATATGGATAAAAGATAAGGGAAGGAAGTACAGATGAAGAAGTCTGAGGCACCGAACTAGTGCTCTTCTAATCTGGTTTTTGTTCTCAACAAGTAAGAAAGTATGCTTTGTTTTGTTAGCAGCTTCAGAGCAAACTGAACTGGCAGAAAGGTGAATGTAATCCAGGGTAGTAGTTACCAAAGTGGGGGTGATAAAGTAGTCACAAAAGGCATGCAGCATTCTCAGGCTCCCTAGGATATACCGTAGCAAAGGAATACAGCACGTCAGCAAGACCAGCTTTATGAACATTCCAAAGTCTTTTTCATTTCTAAACACATATTGAATATCTATTGATTGAACTTATCTCCGAAATATTTAATGTCAGGCTTTATGCAATGAGTCCTCAAATGCATGTTTCTGAGCCACTGACAATAGGAAAATAAGCCACCTTTTTCCCACTAAGAAGCAACTAACCAGTTTATATGCCTGTAATATAGCCCCTTTTTAATAAAAATGGGTACCAGTCAAAAAGACCAAAATATTTATCAGGGAAGTAGTTATCTGTTGGTCTCTGAGGTACCAATAAAAAAGGAGACAATTTTGTTTTAATTTCTAAATATTCAGGAGGACCTACCTAAATGTCACTAAGTACCTGCTATGGTCATTATTTCAGAAACTAAAAGAAGGCCTGGCCTTGTCTGGTGAAGCAAGCACACCCACACTTGTCTTTCCTTGAGCTCCTGCAAATTCACGCCCATGCACAGACCATGCCACCTTGCGGATACCTCCTGGATACACTCGGGTAGAACCAAGACTACAGGGGCATCCTGTTGCCTTCAATGCTGAACTTGACAGCATGGTGCGCTCTGCTGAGTCGTTTCTGTTCAGCAAACCGCCGCTTATGCTTTTCCAATCGATTTAGACCCCTTTTAAGAATACCAGGCTAGAAATAATGATTGAAATGGAGATTAAAAAAGATTAACGAAAAGCAATGATGATTGCTGAGTAGTATTTACAGTCATGACAGAGGGTATTTACCCTAAATATTTCACAACAGAATTATCTATAAACTATTGAAGAGAAAGGGACAGGGCACTGCAGAAGTAGGTGAGTTCTGACTCTTATGGTTCTAAAACAATGACTTATCAGAACACAGGCTCCAGGATTTGGTTGAAATAAAGGGAAAAATAAGAAAAAAATCTTCTTGATCCTGGCTGATGGCTCAGTGGATTGGCACTAGCCTGCAGACTCAAAGGTCGCTGGTTCAGTTCCCCAGTCAGGGCATATAACCAGGTTATAAGCCAGGTCTCCAACCGGGCGAAAGGCAACCACACACTGAAATATCTCTCCCTTTCTTCCTTCCTCCCTGCTCTTCTCTGCGAAAATAATGAATAAAATCTTAAAAAACCAAGCCAAACCAAAACAAAATAAAACAAAAAAACTTCTGGACTTGGTAATTTTGCTTTAAGTCTGAAGTAAAAATCATCAACAATGAAGGATCTGGTTTGATAAAAGAGCAGAAAAAAGCTCTCGAAATCATTTAAGCTTCAAGAGCAGTTAAGTGTTATGAAACAGGAGGTAAAAGACAAAATGGTAACGTGCATTTGTGATCCACCTTGCTGTTCCCTTGCTTACTTACCCGAGATGACTCCATCTCCACATTCCACTTGGGCCTGACCACATAGTCCTTATTTGAGGGCATGGGCACCCTTGCCCGGGCACAGAATCCAGGATCTCCAGGTCGGAGTGCCCTTAGAATGAGAGAGCATGGTGCTTATGTAACCAACACAGCTGTGCCCAGCTTCCTCAGATACACATCTGTTGCCAATGTTCTCTACACTCCCAGTTACCCAACACACCCTCCCCATGGTCTGTCTCAGCTGGCCTAATCATTCATTATCACTGCAGGAATTCCTCAACCTCCCTCCCAGGGCCAGCTTCCTCCTCTCCTTTTAGTGAATACCATCATCCCAGCTCCTTAGGGTGATGTCTTCAAATCTAGCCAACTACTACACAACTAAGTCACATACTCCTGGCAATTTTGCTCCTGCAAAGTCTTCTCAAACTTTTGTTTCCCCATTACCATCTCAGTTTATGTCACTGCCTTCAGTCACCCATCTCCAGCCCATCCTATACCACACCAATATCAGCATTCCAAATAAAATCCGATGGCTTCACATCTGTGTTCAAAAACTGTCTATGGAATCACAGAGAAGTAAAAATTCTTCACCTTGATTTAAAGCTGTTAAAATTTCCAACATTATCTTCCACCACCTCAGGCACAACACTACTGCCCACCCACTCTAGCCCACTTGCCATTCCTCAAAACAGGCCTTCCACAACAACTTACCCCACCTTCTGGTTTAAGCTCTCCCTTTGTCTATAATCCTTTTAAAGACTTGTTGAGAGTATAAACTATTTTTAATTCAATTTTGTATGCCCAGAGCTTAATGTAGAAGTCTAGTACACAGCAAGCAGCAATAAAATCTTTATTGAATGAACTATTTCTCAATCTTCCTTACAGCCTTCACAGCACCCAATACAATGCTTTGTGGATATTCAATAAATATTAAAGTGAAAATTATCCCTCATCAATGTGAATATACATAATTTCATTTGCTATTTTTCTTAAGATAAACCAGCAACAGAACATTCTCCATATAGGCTAAGAAAAAACAAAACAAAACAAAATAAAACTACTACAGAGCGCTTACTTCTCCTCTCCTGTTAGCACCTTTTCCAGGTCTCTTCGGGGTGTCTGACCACCAGTGCTGAGAAAAAAGTAAACAGTGAAATATTAGAAAGGTTAGAATCTTATAATTTTATCAGACAAAAAGGGCAAAGTGAAATACCAAACTCAGACGAAAACTGAGACCTTTCCACCAAAGAATAATCCCTAATCTTGCATATTCTGTTTCGTAATGGGTGAATGGGAACTGCCTTATATATAACTAATGATTTTGCCATCCTGGATAATACTATATTGAGTTTATTTATACAGACTGAACCAATATTTTTTTTTCCCCTTAAGAATTTGGGAATGGGACTGAGAAAGACATAGTTTCTTTTTCTGCAAGTGGCTAGAACAAGGAAAGTGACTTCCAGTACTGTGACAGAAGCCATATTCCATCAAACCAGAAAAGTCTAGGAGGGAGTATAGACTTAATATACTATCTCACATAAATTAAAGAGAGTATCATGAACTACACAGACACATTAAGCTAAAAGGAAAGACAAAATCCTATCATCTTAGGTTTCTTAATGACATTATTTGTAAAAAAGCTGAATTATAGCAACAATAACGTTCACTCCACTTGCTCATTCATACCTGTTCCCTCATACCTGCTCATTCTTCGTCGCTGAGGCATTTGTTCTAGGTCTCTCTGCTCCCTTTCTTCTCTTGTCATTCCTTTGTAGTTTGAGGTAAGACCAAATATAGGTCGAGACCATTCATCTGTAACAAGGAAAAAATCAATGATTTAGTCTCTAAAGTGTTATCCCTCCTACCATTTCTTGAAATATCCACACCCAAGTGTTATGTCATATGTAGGCATTTAGAATATTCTTTCCCTAAAGATAGCATTCCTTCACAACCATTTATAGGATGATCAAAGCATAATACTAATATTAACTAGCTCTAGCTGATTCAGAAAACTCAGTATAAAAAGATCACTTAAACCTGTAATCATCAGAGATTTAATGAGGTTTAATATCTGACTCATTTTGATAGTAATCAAAAAGCGGTGATTACATTTTATAAAGACAACCTAATTTCTACTGAAAATAGAAAAATGTTAAAATCTAGTTAATTCTAAAAAAAAAAACGCTCCCTTATTACTTGTCAAAAATGGGCTAAATCTTTAAAAATTACATTTTAATAATGCAGGTGTAGAGTCTGGAGGTCATTAAATCTAAGAAAGCTGCTAAGATGAATGTGAAGAGAAGTACTACAGGCCTACTGATTAGTTAGTAAAAATCCACAGATACCAACACTGTTTTTATTTTGAAACACAGTATAGCTTCACTGAATATACTATCAAAACACTAAAGGACCTTAACAGACAAAACATGGGTGCTGTTAAACTAATAAAGAAGTACAGAGTCTCAAGGGAGTGGCCTAAGTATCTTTGTAAAAGCAACCTGCCGACCTCACCTCTGGATTCAGAATTACTGTGGTAATGAGTCATGAGTATTATTTTTCCAGCGTAAAGGACTTAGTGTGAATATTCTGCTTCTCTCCATCTAGGGGCTGAAGGAGGGTGGAGAACCACCATATAAAAGCATCAAAAGCTCATTATTTAATAAATGGTAAATTACGGATTACTAATAAGATGAAAGATATGATACATCTCTGATTTATTAAAAAATTTAAATTTCTCTAAAGGCTTTTGATGCTCCTAAAAACTCAATAGAAAAATAATTACTATCTTCAGATACAGAAGTAGCTGCTTTTCAATCTAGCTTGGAAGTTTAAAAATTCCTTTCCAGGTAAGAGGCAAATCCAAGATGGAGGCATAGGTAGACATGCTGAATCACTCTCCACAACTAGGAAGAATACATCTACTTTAAAACTAGAGATAACCAGAAATTCCAGAAAATCAAGCTGCAGGGAAGTCCAACAAACAAAAAATATAAAAAAGAAATCCTATCCAGACAGGTAGGAGGGATGGAGCCAGGGCAGAGAGGAGGCAGTTTGATGGAGCAGCTTGGTGGCATGCCAGATGAAGTTGGACAACAACTGTACAATCACACATTAAAAAAAAGAAGTAGGGACACCTGTTGAGCACTTCCAGAACCAGGTCTGACTGTGACGTAGCTCAAGGTTCTAGTGCCGGGTGGGGGATACAGTCACTTTACTTCTGATTGTGAAAACCAGTAGGGTTGGGGCAGAGGAAAAAATTACTGGTCTCTCAGCAGAGTCCATTTGTTCAGAGGCCCCCATAGTCCTAGAATGTCCACAGACCCATCCACTCTGGGAACCATACCAGGGCAACAACTAGAGAGATGCCAGTCCCATATGGAAAGCATAAGTGCCTGGAAAAGGGGTGAGTGCTGAGCAAGAGACATTGTTCCCTTTCAGACCCCTCCACACCACAAGGTGGTGAAATGGGACACCTGTATTGACAGATACCTAAAGTCCATCCCTTACAATGTAACAGATGCAACAGCTCTACCTAAGACACAGAGGCAAACATAGGAGCCTATCAAGTTGAGGAGACAGAGAGGTATGGCTCAAAAAAAGAAAACAGGTCATGGTCCTAGTAGGCAAACTAAGTGATGAAGAAATAGCCAGCCTAACAGACTCAGAGTTCAAAACACTGGTCACAAAGATGCTTACAGGCTTGACAGAT
Source organism: Noctilio leporinus (assembly GCA_004026585.1). NCBI lineage: Eukaryota > Metazoa > Chordata > Mammalia > Chiroptera > Noctilionidae > Noctilio > Noctilio leporinus. The sequence goes on along the minus strand of PVIW01004215.1, from coordinate 67,110 downwards.
ATGCTTAAGTAGGCAAATGCAGAAGGTAAAAAGTAAAGGCTAGGCTAAGTGAAATGAAGAAAAATACATACAAAACCAATGGTGAAGGGAAGGAAAATGGGGTTCAAATCAATGGCTTTGAACATACGAAAGAAACAGTTAACCAGTACAGAAAGAGGAAACAAGAGGAAAAGCAAGAAATTGACAACTTGTGTGAAAAAATAATGAAGGAAAATTTCCCATTTGTGAAGGAAATAGACATAAAAGTCCAGGAAGCACAGAGAGTCCCAAACAACTTGGACCCAAAGAGGACCATACCAAAAAAATTCATAATTAAAATATCAAAGATAATCTTAAAAGCAACAAGAGAAAAAAGGAAAGAAAGAAAAAAAAAAGCAGCAAGAGAAGAGAGTTGCCTATAAAGAAGTTCCCATAAGACTGTCAGCTGATTTCTCAAAAGAAACTTTGCAGCCAAGAAGGGACTGGCAAGAAGTATTCAACAATGAAAAGCCAAGACCTACAACCAAGATTTCTCTATCCAGCAAAGCTATTATTTAGAATGGAAGGGCAGATAAAGTGCTTCCCAGACAAGGTAAAGCTAAAGGAGTTCATCATCACCAAGCCATTATAATAAGAAATGTTAAAGGGTCTTATTTAAAAAAGAGGATCAAGATTATGAACATTAGCAAGACAATAGACTCATAACTATCAACTACAGAACCTGAAAATAAAAACAAAAACAAACCAAGCAAACAACCAGGATAGGACCAGTCATAGATATGGGAATTATTGGGAGGGTTATCAGTTGGGAGTGGGGGGGGGGGGGGTGGAACAAGGAAATGATGCAAGGATTAAGAAACATAATCAGTGGGTAAAAATAGACAGGGAGAAGTTAATAATAATAGAGGAAAGGGTGAAATCAGAGAACTTATATGTAGAACCCATGGATATAAACTAAGTGGGGTGGAACTGTGGGAAGGAATGAAATCTTGGGTGGAGGGGAGCAAAGGGAAAAGAATCTGGGACAACTGTAACAGAATAATCAATAAAATATATTTTTAAAAAGATGAATTATGATGTTCAAGAAAAAGAAAATAAATGTTAGAACATTAAAAAAATTTGAATAGTTAAGGAAAATAATGAAAATGCTTGTTTTTCATTCCTAGAAATAAAGGATTTCATAAACAACATGGCAATTAGACTCTTCTGGTATCATCAAATAAGAATATAAAAAAGGCCTGGTAGACTATTATAAAAGTAACAGCAGCAGTAGCAGGCAACATTTCCTGAGGACTTACTATGTGCTGTATATATAGTTATTCTCACTTTACAAAAACCCAAAGTGAACACATAATTCTCCATTTTACAGAGGAGAAAACCAAGGCTTAGAGCTTAAACCATGAACATAGAGATATGCAATAAAGTAGGTAATGAATCCAGGATTTGAACCCAGGTATGACTACTGCTAGGGTCTACATCCTAATGCCTCTCTCTCTATATGCTCTTGATCCATGGTTAGAAGATACATAATTTTACTTGCCAAATTTAATATTAAATTGTATACTTAAATATACAGAGGAACATAAACTAATGGAAAGAAGCCTGTACCATAAGTTACCAAAAACTTTTTTCTATTCTACTTCATTGATTCATTTAAAATGAATATTGGCAAAAACAGTTAGCTTTTTTATTTTTTAAGCATCGCGCAGGCCTGTAGTTAGCTTTTATATATATGTAAATGTAACAAAAATGAAATGTACATACTGATTAATTTTCCTGCCATATCCTTGTTGGACCGTGACTCCTTGGGATGTTTATAGAGATACATTACTGCTCGTCCAATCCCACTATGCTTCAGGGTCTCCTGGCTTACACTAGGTAGCTGAGAACATAAACACATGCACACACATTAATCACTCAGAAATTGGAAATCCTGATCTATTCTACAGAGCCCTCTGAGACCTGGTTCATTCATAATAAAGTAATAAAAAAATTCAAATTTCAGGATCTATAGACACTGAACACAGGGATATGTTGTGTTCTTACCAACAATTGACAATTCAGTATTACTGCCAAGCCCAAATAAAACTTAAGTGTGAGAAAGTGTAAATTAAGCATACTCAAGAGGTTAGTGGTTTAAAACTAGAGTCAGCACAGGCCTCAGAATCAGACCTAAGCCAGAACTCAAGCACAGCCATTTGCTAGCAAAGTGACCTTGGACAAGACATTTAACTTCTCTGAGTCTTCATGTTCTCCTCTGTGAAATGGAGACAGTACTTTGCAGGTTTGCTGTGAGGAGTAAGAACACCTGGCACAGAGAAAATTCCTCAAGAAGTCCTTTAGAAGTTAATTAGCTTGCCCAAGAGGTCATAGCCAAGTAAAGCGGCCCAGCTTAAGATTCCAACACAAGATTACCTGACTCTGAAAGTTGATCTTTTTACTTCAAATTCCTTTCCAAAACATGCCCATTACTGTATTATCCTACATATAAACCACAGCTATTCCAGGATCTTTTCCTTCAATACTATAGTTGCAAAAAGTTTATCAGGCCTTCCTTTTGTGCTCATTTTATTTTGCTATGTTCCTAAAAGACATACTGAATAAAACTCTTCTTCTGGCAGGTGATGGCAGAGAAAATATTCATAAACATGGTAAAATTGAGAGGTTGTAATAATACAAAACACATTAGGTAATTAATGAAGAGCAAACAATCAGATTATTTGCCTCTAACCTCTTGCAGAATCTTCAACAGCTCCTCTCGAATCTTCAATGCTGGCAAACTCCTATCTGGGAGAGGTGAGAGCCATTCTTTGATGGCAGACATCACACCACTGTCAATAAATGTTTCTTTAAGGTCCTGCCTGCAATAACAATTTTTAAAAAAGTGAAGCCAATATATCTTGATTCTATTCTACCATAGCTTCTTTTGAATTTTCTCACGTTAGGCTATGGTTCCAAAAATTCCTCTTTCAGAGTTACTCATGTATTCATTATTTACTGAGCATCTTATTCATAGTTTTCAAAAATGGTATGAAGTTATGCTATTTTTGAAAACAGGCAAAGATCTGTTAAAAACAAACCCAAATTACACAAGATAGGTTAATGCTGATATAAACAGTACAAACAGTAAGAATAAGAAGCTCCAATTATTACAACTATAATCTCTCAGAATAGTGATTCTGAAACTGTTTCAGGTGAAAGAAAACACAGAATTGTGCAAGACACTGTGGAGAATTCCATCTGCCTAAAAAAATACCAATGAAATACATTTCCAATTCCATTTTATAGACAAGAATCAACTGTTAATAGAAAAAATGACAATGTTACACCCCCTCCCAAAAAGGCATGTCCAAAAAGTATCCAGCCATTTAATATGAAAAAGACATTTACTGGTTAAGATATAAGACACAAGGCACATTGTACACAAGACAATGATGCTTCAGTCCCCTTCAAATGGCCTGTCGTATTTTCCTGAATCTCAATGACGGTCTGAAATCTCTTCCCTTTCAAAGATGATTTTAGTTTTGGAAAAAGCTAGAGTTGCAGGGCACCATACCTGGGCAGTAGCAGGGCTGAGTCACCTGGGTGACTTGATGTTTTACCAAAAAACTGCATGAGATGTGAGCAAAAGCAGATGCATTGTTGTGAAGCTGTGAACCACCAATTGACCATTGCCCCAGCCTTCTGAATCATCTGAATAGCTTGTGTGGAGGAATGCTCAAGCTTACTGCAAAATTTGATGCAAATTTGTTGCTCTATTTGCTCATTTTGAATGCAACAGCCACACAGTACACATGCTTACTCATCGGTGTCTGCTAGCCCCAATGGCTAGTACAGTGAAGGCTCCGCTGTTCATGCATGTGTGTTCTAGTTTAATCCCCTTGGTTGAGAGATTACGTGGATGTCACATAAACCAGTCTCATTATACTAACAATGGTTGAACTCTTTCTGGACAGACCTAGTTTGTATACGTATAGGAAATCTGCCACAATCATTTTGTCTGTTAGGATAAACAGAAGTAGCAATTTTCTAGTACAAAGTCCTAGGCCATGCTGTTGGTACATTGGTGTGCTACTGCATTTTGCTACAGCCATCAAAAGTAGGCTGTGGCTAGGTACAAGGAGAAATCAAAACCATTTAGGCATATAAGCAAAATGATGAAATACCTTGGTAACAACGCCCTACCAAGAAAGAGTCCTTATTCCAGAAGGTACAATGGCAAAGTTCATGATATACTAGGTCACATAAGCCTTATACATAAGATATGTGTTCCAGTCTCCCAGGATTTGCTCTGTTTTCTCTCACACTATAATTCCACCAGACTGAAAACTGTCTATAAAGAACAAAATGAGTTGTTTCCAAGTTTTTCTTTCATTAATATCACTTTGCTACTTGTTCTGTTTGTACCAGGCATCAAAATTTAAACAAAATTGTGAGGAAGGAGAAAAGAAATTGTGAGAAACTAATACAATGTAGAAAGTGCATTCATTGTTACTTTTCCATGAATTGACAGAAGGCAACCATTTCTTAATATCTCTAAAACACTGTACATAGTTTTACTATCATTATTAAAAGAAAAACATTTTTTAATCAATAATACTTACTTCTTAAGGTGCATGACCACAGTAGGTAATAATGTTAATTTTTTTAGTGCTGGCTTTTTTTGATTGTTCAACTGCCTGTCTTCCTATCCAGGAAGAAAATATTTAAAAAAGGGGAAAAAAGCCATTGTTAATAATGAATTACAGCCACTATAATTCTAAACTGTAAAAGAAAGCAACAATTTCTCTGAAAAACTAATTTTTCCTACAACAGAGGGAAAGTAAGTAACTGAAACAAATTTAATTTAAAACATTGGCATAAATGTAAGTTTTCAGAGTTCATTATCACTGGAAAACTTTCCAACTAGGAGGCATATATGATGATGAAATTTTATTAAAGAAGAGTTTTGAAAACAAAATAATATACTCCTGTCACGTACTATACATTTCAACAATTAAACACACGTGGTTTGTCTTATTTTTAGTTATTTCCCTAGCTATTTCTGCTTAACCTTGAATTATTTAAAAACCAATTCTAGACACATATCATTGAATGTACCTTAGCAAGTGTCTCCAAAAGGTCAGAACTTGTTTTTAAACATAATACTTGGTCAATTTTTTTTTTAATCAAAAAATTTTAAAAAGCAGTGAGTTAAATACAATCTCTCTCTCTCTCTTAAAGATTTTATTTATTATTTTTAAAGAGAGGGGAAGGGAGAGAGACATCAATGTTTGGTTGCCTTTCACCTGCCTCCAGCTACAGACCTGGCTGGAGACCAGGCCTGCAACCTCATTATATGTCCTGGCTGGGGAATCAAACCAGTGACCTTTGGGTTCGCAGCTGGCACCATATCTACAGTGTCATCCGCCAGGGCTAAATGCAATCTCTTAATCAGAAGTAAAAGAATGACATGAGTTTGTAATATAATAAACATGAGTTTATGACTTTTTATATGTGAAGAAACACTAAACTTTTCGGTAAACCTGCCAAACCCCAGAGCAAAATCATTCTCGCATAAAACTAGTAAAGCCATAAGACTAAATAGGCTCATCTCATGAGCCTCTTAACTTAGTCTTTTCACTTTTTTCTAAACATGTTACTAAAAAATTAAAATTATTTGTGTGTAAAATTTAGAATAGTAAATGCTTTGTTAAAAAAAAGTATCTTAAGTAATTTAAGTAAGGGTTAATCTATAAAAACAAACCCCCAAAAGCCATACAATTAAGTGGAACGATGATGAAGTTAAAACTCACCTCAGCAGCTTCATTCATTTTGACAATCATGGCGCTCACCACATCATCAGCATCACTAATAAAAGTGCCACCATCACGGTTACGTCTGCGCTTGCCACTCATGCTCTTTTTCCGCTGCAACATCATCTCAAAATCTGACAGAAAGTCCATACTAACCAGTAACACAAAATCAAGTGATATACAAATTACTTTTAAATATATATTTCCTTAGATTGCAGTTCAAACCACCCACTTTCTTAATTCTAATTTAATAAAGTGATGCGTTCTTTTGAAGTGCAAGTACTCATAACTTGCTTTTACCAGAGCACATGATCGTAGATTTTATGTTATGCCTCTGTACTAACCCAATTGCTATACACTAAACACTAGTAGCTCCCAAATTTTCATATACTTATTAACACTTGCATGTATCAGCTTGAAAAAGAACATTTCAAATTTGAAATTCTTGTTCAGGGTGTACTGCCAGTAATTCCATGGTTCAATTTTAGCTGCACTACCTTTTGGGGAGAAACAGAGCTGCATTCAATTATTTGGGTATTTTTGTCTTCTAGAGCATAAATAGAAAAAATACATAAACTGGTGTTTTTCAGTGATACAACTCAAAACATATTGTAACTGATGTAAAGCTGGATATCTATAGACCTGCTAAGAGCTTTCTCCTTAATCATCACACTTAAAGAGGACATTAACCCACTCTATGCCACTATCATATAAATGATGATTTATGGGACAATTTAATTTCCAAAGGAGTTACCAAACTCCTTCAGCATGTCACTATGAATTAAAAAGGAAACTACTTCTTAAAGTAGTATTATTATTTTAAAGATTTTATTTCATTATTTTATAAAGAGGGGAGGGGAGAGAGGCAGAGAGGGAGAGAGACATCAATGTATGGTTACGTTTCACCTGCCTCTAGCCACAGACCTGACTGGAGACCTGGTTTGCAACCTGGTTATGTGTCCTGGCTGGGGAATCGAACCTGCGACCTTTGGGTTCGCAGGCCAGCACCTTATCCACTGTGCTACCAGCCAGGGCTAAAGTATTATTTTTATAACTGTAAACAGTAGCTAACATATTATCCTAGGTCGGGCACCTTTCAAGATACCAGATTTTTCTAAACAGGTTACAACCATCTCAACAGAAGTATGTGAAGTATAATTAAGTACTGTGACAGTTGAGCACAGGGCAAATAAAAGTAACAAAAGCAAATATTTTTGGACAGCACTGTAATGTAGAGAAATGGGTAAAAAATTGAATAGATTTTTTCCTATACTTAATCAAAAGTAAAAAAAAAAAAAAAAGTTTGATAGTCTACTTTCATTTATATATGTATTTTAAAAATTCCTTTTAAATAAAACAAACTTACTGTTTTCCTCTCTTTATGTTATCATCAGAATCTGAATCTTCAGCTTCTTTTACCTGTGTTTCACTTTTTTCTTCTTCCAAATCTTCTTGGTTAAAACCCTAAAAGCAGGATAAGTAAGCCAGAATTATCACAACCATATTACAGATTTTCTTCTATATAACCATTATCAATTTTTGTATGTTAACTGTAATACATTAACAAAAAACAAGTAGATATCAAAAGACATACAGGTTGCACACAATTCATTGGCAATAGCTTTGCATGTCATTTCAGGTGCTTATTAATTTTGAAAAACTATGTTTCTAAGGTTATGATTTATCATCATTGTTTCTGAAATTCTGACAGCAACCATCATGTCAAAGGAATACAATGTTAGAACAACCATAATTTCTGGACTGCGTGCAGGGTGAACTGCTAAGGAAATTGCAGACTTCAATAACATCCCTTTACATATAGTTTACAACATGAAGGTGTATGATGCTGATCCTGATGTCGCCACACCAACCAGGAAAACACCTAAGGTAAGCAAGGATTGCACAAATCCAGATATTGTACACAGGATCCAGGAAATCATCAATGAAGATCCAGGAAAGTCAATGTGCTCCATAGCAAGAGAACTGCAGATGTCGGATGCAAAGGTCCACAAGATTCTTGCTGAAGATACCAGATACCGATCCTATGTCCTCATAAGAGTCCAGTTTATGACTTTTCAAAAGGCATTTTGAAAAACCATGGAAACTGCCAACAAATCGAAAAATCCCAAAAAAAAGAACCCTCTGATTTTCTTCTCCAATGCAAAGAATTTTCAGCAGAACCAAATAAATAGTCAACAGAAGAAACAACAGGTGGCTCTGTGAGAATCTTAATGAAGTCCCAATTGTCATGAGAATGAAATTTCCTGCTACAGTGATGGTGTTAGGTATTGTCAGCAATGAAGGAGATACAATCTCGAATTTTCTCACATGAGGCTTGAAGGTGACTGCTGAGGTTTCCCTTGATATTTTGAGAGAAGTGGTTATACTGTGGATGAACCAAGTAGCAAATGGATGTTATTTTATCTTCCAACAAGATGGTGCACCAGCACATAATGCCAAAAGTGTCAATGTTCCTGAATTCATTGGAAATCTGGTCAAAGGAAATCTGGCTGCCTAGTTCACCAAATTTATTTATAGACTATTATGTATAGAGCATTTGTGAGAAAGAAGTTAATAAACATCATTCCAATCAAGAGGCTGTTAAAGCTAAGATTGAAAGCATTATGATGTCCATGGATAAAGGAAGGTTAATGAAAGTGTGCTCAAGATTCTGAAGTCAAATCAAGTATACTATTGCAAGAAATGGAGAGGTTTTGAACAATTAAAAAAATAATGACTATGATTATGTCTTTATATATAAGAATAAATTTATTTCAAAATATAACACTTTGGTGGTATATTGTTTACTTTACTAAAACTTTGCCACTTTATTGTGCGCATCTTGTATGGCAAAAAAGCTCCCTCCCACTCTGGCCACTAGTGTTAATAGCTTTCTTTTATTTCCTTCCAGGTAAAGCATTTATATAAGCACTTCTACACATATTATATTCACTACCCCTTTTACTATTCAAATAGCATATACACTAGGTACAATATACCGCTACAATATTCCATACACAAGAATAGAATCAGACCAATTCCTATCAAAATAAAGTATCCTCATCCTTTTTAAGGCTTTAGAATTATTTCACCACATGACTGCAGCCACAATTTGTTTATATACATTTTCCTACTGACATTTGAGTATGTGTATTTGAATTTTTGAGAAATATTTGCCAAACTGTCTTCCACAGTGGTTACGCCAATTAAGTCTCCTTTCTAGTACAGCATGAATGCACTTGTTTCCCCACCTTCCTAGGTTATCACATGTAGATATTTGCTGATCTCTGAATGAAAAATAAAGGCATCTGTGCAGCTTTCTTTGCATTCTATTGTAAGGGAGGGCATTTATTTCAGGTTTAAAAACCATTTGTAATTCTCTGTGAACTCTTGATAACCTCTGTCTATTTTTCTGTTGGATCTTGGTCTTTTTGGTGTAAAAAACCTCTAAAAATTAGGGAAATCAGCCCTCAGTAAGTAACCACACAATCCTTACATCTGTATAGTTTGCTTTTGTTTACGGTAATGTTTTGCAGGCATACTTTATTTTTTTGTAATTGAAATAAATGGTCAATCTTTTCTCTATAACTTTTATGTCATATTTAGAAAGGCCTTCCTTAAGGCTATTGGGAAGTATGTTTTTCTTACTAAAATGAGCCTATAACAAAGTTGACATTCATTCTCTAAACTACAGAAACCTATCTTGTTCTTGAAAGATGCTGTTTAACTGAGAATGAGCTTTATGAGGGCAATGCTCAACCAACCTCTGGCATACAGGCTCTCAAATATTTGCTGGATAGCCTCTTCCTTTCTATTTTCCTTAGGTTTACCTTGTTATTTTTCTATTATTTTAAATTAGATGATAAAATTAATTTTGTTTTACTTTTTTTAGTAATAGTAATATTACTATCTTAGTAATAGAAGCACTGATTTCTTTTTAACCCAAGACTTAACATGGAAGTTTTAAATTTCTTGCAGGCAAAGGTGTTTTGTTTGTTACTTTTGTTATTAATTTTCAAGTTTATTTCATGACATTCATAAAATATCTATATTTTGTACTTTTTGCAGAAACTTGACTTAAAATGTATATGAAAATGCAAAGAACCAAGAAAAGCCAAGTCGATCTTGAGGAATAACAAACTTAGGGGGCATATAACCAACTAAATATCAAAAATTATTAATGGTGCAAGGATAAAAAAATCAACAGAACAGGAAAAGGTAGTGCAGAAACATATTGGATAATAAATATAGACACCTGATAATATGACCGAAATGACATTATACTGTAGTGGGAGTGGATAGGCTAGGTCAATTGAATATTCTAAATAGGAGAAAGAATTTTGACTATTTCTTACATACCCAAAAACCTATTTCATGTTAATTGAACAACTGTATGTGAAAAATAAAACAATCAAGCTTCTAGAATATAACTATGGAGAGTAACTTTTTGACCCCAGGGGCAAGTAAAAATTCCTTAGAATTAAAATGCTTTCAATATACAGGAAAAGATTGGTAAAGCTGATTTATGTTAAAATTAAAGTTCTGTTCATCAAAAAACTCCATTAAGAAAATAAAAAGACAAGCCACAGAAAAGAAGAAAATTTCAACTTTTATAATTACCAGAAAACTTTAATCCAGATTATATATATAAAAAGAGACTCTTGCCCTGGCCAGGTAGCCCAGCTGGTTGGAGCATCATCCTGTACAGCAAAAGGCTGCAGAGGTTCTAACTCTGTGGGATAGCGTACAGGAGGCAACAGATCCATGTTTCTCTTTCTTTTAAAATCAATAAATATACTCTCAGGTGAGGATTTAAAAAAGATGCTTCTTCAGTTTTTAGGTCTGCTTGTTCTTTCAGTTTCATTTCATGTAGATTATACATCTGTTGATTTCTCTTTGCAATTGTCAATTTTTGTTTTTTATGTACATATTTAAGGTTGTTACCAGGAACATGGCTAGGTACAATTTTAAAACCTATTGTACCTAAAGTCTATCTCTTGGCTACTCATATAGCTACACCAGTTCTCTTGGGTAATGTTCAGCTAATGCATCTTTTTCTATCCTTTTATTTTCAACATCCTGTTTCAGGTGGATCTTGAAATTAGCACAAAGCTAATTTTTTAAAAAACCTCATCCGAGGATGTTTATTGATTTTAAAGAGAGAAGGGAGGGAGGAGGAAGAGAGTTAAGGGAGGGATGAGTGCGGAAGAGAGACAAAGACAGAGAGAGACAGAGATATCGATTGGTTTCCTCCCACATGCACCCCACCTGGGGACTGAATCTACAACCTAATGTGTGTGTCCTGATGGGGAATTGAACCAGCAGCTTTTGGGGGTACGGACCAAAGTGAGGCATCGAGAGAGAGAGAGAGAGAGAGAGAGAGAGATTGGTTGCATTTTGTACAGGACCTGACTGGGGATCAAACCCACAACCTTTCATTCCACTAGATGACACTCCAACCAACTGAGCCACACCAGCCAGGTCTGGATTGATTAGCTTTCATTATTCCCCCCTTTTCTCTTCTATTAGGTTGGAAGTTATACAATCTATCTTTTTTGTGGTCATTTTACAGATCACAATGGGAATCCTAACTTATCAAAGTCAAATGTATTTTCACAAACACTTGCAAAAGTCTGTAAACATTTCTATTCCATGTACATTCCCAATTTATAACTGCTGTCAAGATTTAATTTTATATATATGTAAAACCACACCAGACATGACTTTGTTTTGTACAGACAACACTCATTCAGACTTACCTACATATTTTTTTTTTTTTTAAGATTTTATTTATCATTTTCAGAGAGAGGGGTAGGGAGAGAAGCAGAAAGGGAGAGAAACATCAATGTATGGTTGCCTTTCACCTGCCTCTAGCTACAGACCTGGCTGGAGACCTGGTTTGCAACCTGGTTATGTGCCCTGGCTGGGAATCAAACCAGCGACCTTTGAGTTCTCAGGCTGGCACCTTTCCACTGAGCCACCAGCCAGGGCTTATCTATATACTTTCATCGTTTTTTTGCCCCTCACTGCATCCTTAACCTTCTATTTGAAATTTTCTTTCTGACTTTAGTATGCTGTTCAATGGTATATTGGTAAGATGAAATATGAAGGAATATTCATTCTTGAGAAGTGTTTTTGCTGAATATAACAGAATTCTAAGTTTGCAGTTGATTCTATTGTTTCTGTTCATAAGTGAGCTGTTAGTGTGGTCAATGCCTCTTTTACTGAAGTAATTTTCCTCCTCTGGCTGTTTTTAAAATGTCTGTTTTCTTTGGTTTCCTGCAATTTTACTATATTTAGGTAATCTTGTATTTATCCTGCTTGTAATTTACAGACATTCCAGAATACGTAATTTAATGTTATCATTTCTTTAAATATTGCTTATGCTATGTAAACATTTTCCTTCTCCTGGGATTCTAATTCACCATCTTTAACCTTCTTGTGTATAAATTATGTTTTATTCTTGTACATTGCCCTACTAAAATACCTCAATATTCCATTCTAAATAGTTCCTTCTAGCCTATCTCCCAATTCACTCATTTTCTTTTCAAATATATCTAATTGGCTGTTAAAATCATTCACTAAGATTTAAATTTCAGTTACTATATTTTTACAGTTCTAGAACTTCTTTTAATTAGAAAAATAACATTTCTTCTTTCACACACTGTATTGTTCAGGAAAAATTTTTACATATACATTTGAAATAAAGTATTGTCATACACTCTGTTTAAAGGCCAAGCACCATAGGTAAAGCCATCACTGTCCAGAGTTCTCAGCTTATGTGATCGTACTTCCTGATTTTACATTAATTTCTGAAAGTCAGAAATGTCGTCTTCAAAAAATGTTGAGCATTGTAAAAATAACCACTCTTAAATATTACAGTTTTAGAAATGAGTATATTTTCTTTAAGAAATTAAAAACAGAAAAAATGCCACTTATCATTTGTATGTCAACTCAGGTCAGCAGGAAAAAAGTGTGATAAGCTCATCTCTTTGATACCAAGAAGATAGTCTATTGAGAGCTTTAATATGCTTCCCATGTTTTCTATTAGGTGTTTCTTTTCTACTGTTTTTCATCCTTTTCCATGTATCATCTAAGAGGACTGGTTCAGCCTTTAAAACTTCAGTAACAGGAACAAAACCTATATCCATAAATTTCTGCTTAAAAGGGACTCACTCTAAACCATCAGATAGCCTGGCAGTTTCATTTTCATGAGTACTGTGGGCATGAGAACACTCAATAGGAAACAGAAGAATCCAATGAAGAGAAAAGAAATTAGAGTTTTGGAATGTTTGGAGCATTGGATCAGTCTAAGAATTAAGAAACCTAAGCCTCTCATTGTAAACAAGAAGCTGGATGCAAGTCCTTCCATAATATATTATCCATTTACTCTGTAGGCCAAGAAAGCTACTGGCCTCTGATGACCATGTTCCTCAGTCATAGAGCCAACACTTAGAAGCTCAACAATAACATCATAAATTATTCCTCTGGCTAAAAATGGGACTTGGTACAAAGTCTCCACATTGATGGTAACCCAGAATTTCTACTTGGTTCTCTTCCAAATCTGCTTTGTCTTTTAAAAACTGTTTGCTCTACCCTGACTGGTGTGGCTCAGTGGGTTGGGCATCAACCATAAACTGAAGGGTAGTTAGTGCAATTCCTGGTCAGGACACATGCCTGGCTTGTGGGCCAGGTCCCCAGTGAGGAGCGTGTGAGAAGCAAATCGATCAATATGTCTCACACTGATGTTTCTTTCCCTCTTTCTCTCCTTTCCCATTTTTCTAAATATAAATACAATCTTTAAAAAAATAATAAAACTTGTTTGTTCTGACAACTTTAACCTTTTATGTCCATGAACATAGTTTTGTTTTATTTTTGTTTTAAGGCAGTATCTAAAATTCCTGTGTGTCTAGAGCAGCAGGTCTATTTCTATTGCCTGTTTTTACTGTTTCTTTTTAACATTTTCCATGGTATATCACACTGTATATTTGAAATTCTATAGAAATAATTTGAGGCTTACAATTATGTTCCTTTTGTCCTAAAAGAATTTGTTTGTATATGCCAGATGCCTAAGAACACTAGTGGACAGGTCAAGAATCACTGTAATCAAATTCCTGAGACCAAGGTTGTCTAGGTTGTTAGATTACTCAAAGATGGCCTAAAATCTGAGTAAGGCTATTTCATTTACAGTTCACCCTTAATCCCAGGAATCCTACAGCATGACATTTTTAGGGTCCTCCAACCTCAGTGGGTTCTGACTTCCAAATTTTGTCTCTTGGGCCTTGAGGACATCAAAATATGATCAGCTTCTCAGTCTGGGCAGGTAAACATTCTAAATAAAGCAGTTCTAAATGCCCAACTTACCTTCTTTAGCTTTGTTTTTCTTGGTTTAGACTTAGTAATTCTCTGCTACCCTGTTCCTCTGATGATGAGCTCATTTTTGCTAGAGAAGTTTCTTAACTATTCATGAATCTTACTCTTTAGCATTATAAGGTGCCTTTTATTGTCTCTTAATGTGTCCCCCTTTAATTCAGTTTTGCTTGTCATTTTCCTTTTAGGTCTTTGCAGACCCTTTTATTTCCCTTTCTGAATCCCTTTGTTGTAGAATTTTTTAATTGGTCATCATAGTTATTTATTTCTACTTACTAGAATCACCTATTAAAGTACGACTACTATAAAAACAAACAACAAAAAAGCATAGTCACAAAGGAAATATTCCTATCTTATACTTACTGTAAATTCTTCTTCCTCTTCATCCCCAGATTCTCCAAATATATCTGCAATAAGATTTCTAGAAGGGAAGGAAATATTAAAAACTTTCATTTGCTTTCTTCTTATCTGCAGAGGAACCTAAACTCTAATAGGGTACAATTTACATAAAGTAAAACATGCCATTCTCACATCCATTTCAATGGGGTTTGACAGAAGTACACATTCAAGTAACCATTACCCTAATTCAGATATCAAGCAATTCCACCTTTCTAGAAGGTTTGCCTGGGACCCCTTCCAGTCAGTTTCCCACATCAACAGCCTAGAGCTATCCACTATTCCAATTTCTATCACCAGATTAGTTTCACCTATTCATGAATTTCACCTAAGTGGAATGAGACAACATGTGCTCTCATTTTTTTCATCTAAGATCATATTTTTAAGATTCATCCATATTGTGATATGTATCAACAGCTCAGGAACTAAAATCTTGGGTCCCTCCCAATGTTATACAATGAGGCTACATTATTACATTATACTTCACAAAAAATTTTAATGCAAGTTTAAAAACCATATATGCTCCCTTGAAAACGCATGTTATCATGTTACTTACTCTTCTTCATTCCCTGACTCACTGTCACTCCCGAACAGATCTTTCTCTTCATTTTTCTTATCAGATCGCTCTTTCCTTGCTTCTTCTTCACTGTCAGATGCTACAGTCTTCTCTCTTTTGATTGATTTGTCTGATATAACGTCACTGTCTGAGTCCTCTGCATCAGAGACAACACGACTCTTCTTTGCTGCTATTAGAAAAAGATACCATCATTAGTGTTACTCTGTCATGGCCATTATATGACCAAGAACAGGTACTTCTACCTTACAGTATGTGGCAAAAAGTCCAAGGCCTCTTTACATAAATTTAGAATAAAAAACTAACCAAGAGATTCATTCAGAGTCACCTTACAATGATTTGTTACTGTTTAGGAAAAAGTGGCCAAAAGATGAATGACATCATCAAAATGAAAATGGGCATCAATAGCTACCTTTTCTTTTAGGAAAGAAAAAATAAGATGAGATTGATGCACATACTTAGAATACATTCTATTGCTGCTTAATATTAGCAGAGTTAAAAAGCTGGATATTTTTTGTAGAATCCTTATGTTCCTTGATCACTGCTGGTCAGTTTGGAATCTTTCATTTCATTCAGTAACCCAGCACATGTGTGGTATCCTTCTTTCCTTTTCCTGTAACAACTATCAGGTTATAAAGGAATGTGTCTTTTCAAAACAGGTGAGTTTAATCAAGAAGTATCAAGTAGCAAAGACTAAAATACTCTGCAGATATGGAGTCTCTAAGTGAAAAGGTGTATACACATGACAGCAGTCACTGTCCTTTGGCATTTAGGGCATGAGCTGTCCAAGAGACCCACACTAACTCTGGATACAGTTGGGTTTTCATGTAAATATATTTCTTTGAAATATAACCCTTTCCAGTAAAACTACTAAGTTTTTCATATTTCCACTGAAATTCAGTCTAGTTTATTATTTTGAGGTAGTCAGAACTTAACAAATGTTGTTAAAACAACTCAAAAGAAATTTAATATTAAGATTAGTCAATGAAAATCAGGGAAACTAGTATCCTGCTGATTGATACTTTCAAGTTGAATGATCTGGAATGCTAGATATAGATCAGGCATTCCAGAAAAAGTCAATGTTTTATATAAGCTTAGATGTTAAGTAAAAAGCCATGGATAAACAGCCCCAAATAGTTCCTTACATGCTTTCTCTTCTTCACTATCAGAAAGTACAGCAGATTTTCGCTTTGAAACTTTCTCCTCCTCCCTCTCTTTTTCTTCATCTTCATCACTGTCAATTTTTGTTCTTTTGGGCTCATCCTCCTCGCTGTCAGAACTACGAAGCCTTTTCCTCTCTATATGGCTATCTAAGTGGAAGGAGTTTTTCTGCATTTCAGTATCTTCTGCCTTATTCTCCCTGTTGCTGTCATCATCTGACTTTGGCTTCTGTTTGTGTCTGGAGGCCTCCTCAGTGTCTGAATCACTGACTGGTCTCTTCTGAGGCTCCTCACTTTCAGAGTCACTGACTCGAGGTTTGGGAAGCTCCTCATTTTCAGAATCACTGGCCTGGTTCCTTGGGGGATCCTCACTCTCCGAATCACTAATTCGGGGTTTGGGAAGCTCCTCATTGTCAGAATCACTGGCCTGGTTCCTTGGGGGATTCTCACTTTCTGAGTCACTGATACGAGGTTTGGGAAGCTCTTCGTTTTCTGAGTCACTACCTTGGTGCCTTGGAGGGTCCTCACTTTCTGAATCACTGACATGGGGTTTGGGAAGTTCCTCATTTTCAGAGTCACTGGCCTGAGTCCTCTGAGGCTCCTCACTTTCCGAGTCACTGATCTGAGGTTTAGGAAGCTCCTCACTTTCAGAATCACTAATTTGAGGTTTGGGAAGCTCCTCATTTTCAGAGTCACTGGCTTGGTTCCTTGGAGGTTCCTCACTCTCAGAGTCACTGATCTGAGGTTTTAGAACATCTTCCATTTCAGAGTCACTGGCAGGACTTTTGGGAAGCTCTTCAATCTCTGAATCACTGGCAGGATCCTTCCTAACATCTTCATTTTCTGAGTCACTGGCATGCCCATTAAGAAGTTCCTCATTTTCAGAGTCACTAGCAGGTAATTTCTTGGTCTCCTCACTCTCAGACTCACTCCCATGGTGATTGATCTCCTCATTTTCAGAATCACTTGCAGGAGGCTCTACATGTTCTTCAGATTCAGAGTCGCTGTCCTTTTGCCTTTGAAGCTCCTCACTTTCAGAATCACTAGCATTAAGATTTGATGGGTCATCATTCTCAGAGTCTGTCACATGATGTCTTTTGTTGAGGCCATCTTCTTGATCACTAGGCTCATTCTGAAAAATAAAGGGGAAAAACAGAAAAGTACAACAAAAGTTTGGTAGTGAAGTGTCAAATTTTTTTCAACAACTTTTTAAAAATGTGGAATTCTTATCCAATACCTACACAGAAGCATCTCACTTTAAAGAAGACCATATATCTTTAAGATGGCTAACACGGTTTGGATCCCAAAATGGGGAACAGGGAACCAGCTTTTACCAACACAGAGTTGTAAAGTATACCCCGATTACTCTCTAGAAAATTTATATTTTAAAGAGCTTTAAAAAATGAATAAATAGCCCTGGCTCGTGGCACAGTGGATAAGGCACCAGCCTTCGAACCCAAAGGTCGCTGGTTCAATTCCCAGCCAGGGCACATAACCAGGTTGCAAGCCAGGTCTCCAGCCAGGTCTGTAGCTGGAGGCAGGTGAAAGGCAACCATACATTAATGTCTCTCCCTCTCTCCCTTAACGCTCTCTAAAAATAATAAATAAAATCTTAAAATAAATAAAGCCTAACTTTCTCACATAATTCTAGCTCTTTTTCTTTTTTTTAATATTATTATATTATATCCATCCCCTTTTTGTTCCTCTCTAATTCTAGCTCTTAAGCAGTTTTCAAAGAAATACAAACATGTATCTAAATTCTTCTAAAAAGGGTTTTGCAAGGTTAAAATTTTGTCAAGATTTTATTTATTCATTTTAGAGAGAAAGGAAGGGTGGGAGAAAGAGAGGAAGAGAAATATCAATGAGAGAGAGAAACATCGATTTGTTGCCTTCTACAAGCACCCTGACCATGGACCAATCTGGCATCCCAGGCATGTGCCCCTCTGATTCATGATGACCAACCAACTGGGCCACACCACCAGTCAGGGCAGGTTAAAATTGTTTTAAGGAAAAGAAATATAAAATTTAAAGGGTCAAAAAGTATATAAGACATATTCTCCCAACTGAATCTAAACAAGGAAAGGTGTAATTAGCATTTACTAAGTACCTAATAAGAGCCAGATACCATGTTAGACTTTCTCCTATTAGTTTATTTATTCTTCACAATAGTACTTTTCATGGTAAGGAAATTGAGCCTCGGAGCAGTCTTGATAATGTATCTAGTAACCTAAGTAGAAAAGTTTAAGTTTTGGGGAAAACATGACAAATTTAACTACACTGACACAGAATGTTAGTTGGAAGTTATCTGAAAACATACAAACTTACTATATGCATTTTATAGCTATGTTTTTAAAATGCAGATAAAATATACAAAATTAAATGTACAAAGATACTTTAGGATCTTGGGAATTTTTTCCCCATCTAGCATCTGACTTTCAATAACATACAGTGATAACATTCTGCTTTAAAAAGTGGAAGTATTTCTCAGTTAAAAATTTACTAAGTCTATAAAATACTCTTTAGAATATATGACTGATATTACATGAACTTACCACAGAGAGTTTTTAATAATGTATATCCCCACCAATCATACTATAAAATAAGTAATAAGAGAATCCAGTGACAAGATAATTGGTATAACATGTTTTCAAAAAACCTATACCCTTTCAGGGGCTGTTGTCTGATGACAAGCCAACCAAATATATCCTAACATTATTGTGAAGGTATGCATAATTATTTTGAGAGTTATAGGAAGTAATATGAGCTGAACTATAAAAGAATATAACAACAGGTATCTGCATTAGTTACAAAGTTTAACCAGATTACTGACATGGAAAAGAGAGACATGCACATACCAGCAGAAGCAACCAAAGCAGGAGGCACAAGTAAAACTGTAACTGGATGTTGGATGCTTTCTATGACATGCCCATGACATATCTCTAAATCATGCTTGTGTGTAACTCTATTTTAGTTGTAAACAACAGAAACCAATGCCAGGGAAAGAAAGAACTTCCCAGAATCACAGTAGGATGAATGACTAAAGACTAAGGAAGGGCAGGAATACCAAGACAACTTAGAGAGCTTAGAAATGGCACTCAAGGATGTTTTCACTAGAGCATCAGATAAACGAGTCGGCTAATCATACTAAATTTCAGTGTCTAGGATCTAAAATTTTAATTCCCAGATGTTGTAACCTAATTGGGTACAGCAATATCAGATGCTGTGATACTCAATGATTTGATGGGTTTCTCCCCAGGAGAAAGAAACCATGAACAGAATAGTCATCCCAAAACTTACCTGCTATCCTCTACCCCGCATTTCCTAACACATGATGTATGCTTTCCAGACAAGCAACCATTATAATGATGTTACATATCATAATGATTGCAAAACTTATGAATTCCCATCAATTTTAAGGAGTTTCATAAAAATTAGATTATATATCCATTATTTGTGGTATGACTGGAGGTGAAGGTAAGAAATTACTGCAGTAAGCCCTGGCCGGGTCGCTAGGTTGGCTGACCATCGTCCCATACACCAGAAGGATGTAGGTTCAATTCCCAGTCAGGGCATACACCTAGGCTGCAAATTCAATCCCCCATTTGGGTGAACATGGGAGGCAAACAATCAATGTTTCTCTCTCTCTCTCAAATCAATAAACTTACCCGCAGGAGAAAATTAAAAACAACAAGAAATATTGCAGTAAGAAAGTGCTATTTGATAAGCTCAAGTCAGAGAATGCACTTAGGTAATAATATCACAAGAGCTGGGAAAAGAGCACAATAGAAATTTCGTAAGCGTACAAGTTATCAAAACAATAGTCAAAAATTTTAGACTGTTTCAAAACTGAAATTAGTTTAAATTGCAGCCCTGACTGTGGCACAGTGGTTAAGGTGCCGGCTTGGGAACCCAAAGGTCGCTGGTTTGATTCCCCAGTCAGGGTACATAACCAGGTTGCAAGCCAGGTCTCCAGTCAGGTCTCTAGCTGGAGGCAGGTGAAAGGCAACCATACATTGGTGTCTCTCTCCCTTTCTGCCTCTCTCCCTCTCCCTCTATCTGAAAATAATAAATAAATAAATTTTTAAAAATTGCAAACTTAAAAAAAATTAGTCAAAATTTCAAGTCAAATATGAATACAATAACTCAATAGTAGAAATTGCTATTTAAGTGCTACTTTCTTTATAATGTAAAAATCCCCTAATTGTAACTGTGAGAGAAACTGAGTACTCTGAGGGTCCTCAGAGACTTTAGAAATACCTACATAGGAATAAACTTAACTAAGGAGGTAAAAGACCTGTCAGCAGAAAACTACAGAACAATGAAGAAAGAAATCAAGGAAGATACAAATAAATGGAAACATATACCATGTTCATGGATGGGAAGAATTAACATCATTAAAATGTCCATACTACCCAAAGCAATCTACATATTCAATGCAATCCCAATTAAAATACCAATGACAGACTTCACAGAAATAGAAAAAATACTTCAAAAATTTAT
>PVIW01004215.1:9665-46236 GCA_004026585.1 Noctilio leporinus | reverse complement strand
AGGAACATCAAATGGAGTAAAAACAGTCTCTTCAACAAATGGTGTTGGGAGAACTGGTCAGCAACATGCAAAAAGATAAAACTAGACCACCAACTTATACCATACACCAAAATAAACTCAAGATGGATAAAGGATTTAAACATAAGCAGTGCCACCATAAAGGTCCTGGAGAAAAATATAGGCAGTAAACTTTTGGATATCCTACCCAGAAATATGTTTACTGATACTTCACCAAGGGCAAAGGAAATCAAAGAACGAATCAACAAATGGGACTATATCAAATTGAAAAGTTTCTGTTCAGTAAAGAAAATATCAGGAAAATTCAAAGGGAACCAACTGTATGGGAAAACATAATTGCCAATGATACCTCAGACAAGGGTCTGATCTCCAAAATATATAAAGAACTAATGCAACTCAACACCAGGGAAACAGCCCAATTAAAAAATGGGCAAAGGACCTGAACAGACAACTCACTGAGGAAGATATACAAAGGGCCCAGAGGCATATGAAAGAATGCTCAACATCGCTAGTCATCAGAGAGATGCAAATTAAAACTGCAATAAGATACCACCTCGCACCTGTCAGAATGGCAATCATCAGCAAATCAACAAACAAGTGTTGGTGAGGATGCGGGGCAAAGGGAACCCTCATACACTGTTGGTGGGAATGCAGGCTGGTGCAGCCATTGTGGAAAACAGTATAGGGTTTCCTTAAAAAACTAAAAATGGAACTGCCTTTTGATCCAGCTATTCCGCTACTTGGACTATACCTAAAGAATCCTGAAACACCAATTCATAAGAACCTATGCACACCTATGTTCATAGCGGCACTATTTACAATAGCCAAGTGCTGGAAACAGCCTAAGTGCCCATCAGTGGATGATTGGATCAAAAAACTTTGGTACATTTACACAATGGAATTCTATATAGCAGAAAGAAAGAAGGAACTTGGTGTCCTTTGCAACAACATGGATGGAACTGGAGAGTATTATGCTTAGTGAAATAAGCCAGTCAGGGAAGGACAAATATCATATGATCTCACCCATTACGGGACAATAATGAGCAAAACTAACAACAAGCAAAACAGAACCAAGTATATGAATACAAGGAATAGGCCTTCAGTGGTCAGGGGGAAAGGGGTTGGGGGGAGGGGGGAGGTAGAAGCAAAGAAGGGGAGCAGCTTAGACAAGAACCTAGTATAAAGGAACCATGGACATGGACAACAGGTGGGATTGACTTTGGGGGGAATGGGTGGGTGGGGAGGGGGACAGAGGGGAGCAAAAAGGGGATGGATATAATACAACAACAATAAAATTAAAAAAAATTTTTTTTTTCAAAAAAAAAAAGAAAAATAATACTTCAACATATTGGACAAAACAGAACAAGTGAAGAAATTCTTAGAAACATACAACCTACCAAGAGTAAATCATGAAGGCAAAAAATCTGGACAGACTGATTACTAGCAAGGAGAGTCAATCGGTTATCAAAAAGTTTCCAACAAGAAAAGTCCAGGAACATATGGCTTCGTTGGTGAATTCCAGCAAACATTTAAGGAAGAATTAATACCAATTCTTTACAAACTCTTTCAAAAAACTGAAGAGAAGGAACACACCCAAAATCATTTTATGAGGCTAGCAGTAACCTGATACCAGAACTATACAGGACATGACAAGAAAATTATAAGCCAATATCCCTTATAAACATGTATGCAAAAAATCCTCAATAAAGTATCAGCAAACCACATTCAACAGTACATTTAAAGAATCTACACCATGCTCTAATGAGATTTATTTCAGGGATACAAAGATGATTCAACTTCAGCAAATCAATCAATGTGACACAATACATTAATACAATAAAAGATAAAAATTATATGATCATCTCAACAGATGCAGAAAAAGTATTTGACAAAATTCAACAACAATACCATAATAAAAACTGAAATAACTGGGTACAGAGGGAACAAAGCTCAACGTAATGAAGACCATACATGACCAGCCCAAAGCTAGTATCATACTACATAGTAAAAAATACTGAAAGTTTTTCTTCTAAGATCAGGCAGGAACAAGAATACTCCCTCTCATATCTTTTATTCAACATAGTACTAAAAATCTTATACATAGCAGTTAAGCAAGAAAAATAGTAAGACTTTCAAACTGAAAAGTAGTATAATTGTCACCATTTGTGGATGACATATTACATATAGAAAACCCTAAAGACTGTATAAAAAACTATTAGAACTATAAGTTTGGTACATGTGCAGCATACAAAATCAATACACACACAAAATCAGTTGTTTCTATATACTAACAGGTATAGGAAACAGAAGTTAAGAAAACAATCCCATTTACAACTGCACCAAAAAGAATATTTCTTAGGAATAAATTTAACAAAGGAGGTGAAAAATCTGTACACTGAAAACTGTAAGACACATTCACTTTCATGAACTGGAAGAACTAATATTGTTAAAATGTCCATACTCCCAAGCAACCTATAGCTTCAGTACAATCCCTTTTAAAATTCCAATGGAACTTTTTCACAAAAAATGAAAACAATCTTAAAATTTGCAGGAAGTCACAGGAAAACCCAATAACCAAGGCATTCTTTAAGAACAAACCTGATGGTATCACGTTTTTTGATTTCAAACTATGTTACAAAATTATAGCAATCAGAACAGTATGGTATCAGTATAAAAGCAGACAAAGATTAATGGAACAAAACAGACAGCCCAAAAATAAACTCATGCACATACAGTTAGTTAATTTATGACAAAGGAGGTGAAATAGTATAGTCTCCTCAATAAATGGTATTGGGAACACTAGACAGCCACATACACAAAGATTAACACAAAACAGACCAAAAACTTGAATAAAACTATAAATTTCCTAGAAGAAAACCTAGGAGTAAGCTTGAGAATGACTTTCTGGATTAAACGCCCAAAGAAAAGGCAATAAAAGCAATAAATAAGTAGGACTACATCAAACCTAAAAAGCTTTTGTATAGCAAAGGAAATCAACAAAATGAAAAGGCAACCCAATGAATGGGAGAAAATATTTGTGGGGGGCTTCCGGCCAAAATGGAGGCATAGAGAGACATGTTTCACCACCTTGAAAAATTGTAAGAAGGATATCTACCTCAAAACAAAACAAACAAAAAACCACCAGAACTGCCAGATAATCGAACTGTATGAAGTCCGACAACCAAAGATTTTAGGAATTACTCATCCAGACAAGTAGGAAGGACAAAGGGGACATAGTGTGCTGGTGGTGAAGTGGCAGAGGCAAAGCAGCAGCTGTAGCCAGAGGAACCAGCAGTCCCACATTCACATGTGGTAGATTAAAGCCAGGAGGGATACCTGGGGAGCGATCCCAGCCCCAGTATAGACCACACAGCTCACGGTTCCAGAACCAGAAAAAGAAAGCCTCATAGCTTCTGGCTATGAAAACTAGAGGGGGTTTGGGCAGAGGAAGAAACTGCCTACCTCTCAGGAGAGTCCATTTAGAGGGCCCTGCAAGGTTCTAGAACACATGCAAGCCCATTCACTCTGAGAGCCATCATGAGGGCAACAGCTACAGGGAAGCAGGTCATATAAGGGAAGCAGGTGAAGTGAATAGAAAAGGAGCAAGCGCCAAGCAAGTGGTATTTTTCTCTCTCTGACCCCTTCTCCACATATAATGCTACAAAGCAGTGTAATGGGTCACCTCACACTGATAAATACTTAACACTCTGCCCCTTACAACATGACAGGTGCAGCAGCTCTACCTAATACACAGAAGCAAACAGGGAGGCTGTAAATTGAGGAGACATATATGTACGGCTCAAATGAAAGAACAGATCAAAACTCCAGAAAGAGAACTACACAAAAAGGAGATAGGCAACCTATCAGATGCAGAGTTCAAAACACTGGTAATAAGGATGCTCAGAGAAATGACTGAGTATGGCCACAAAATAAAGGAAGAAGTGAAAGTTATGCAAAGTAAAATAAAGAAAAATATACAAGGAACCAACAGTGATGGGAAGGAAGCTGGGATTCAAATAAACTACTTGGAGCATAAAGAAATAAACATTCAACCAGAACAAAATGAAGTAACAAAAATTAAAAAAAAAAAAAGAGAGAAAGAAGAGTTTAAGAAGACACTGGGACAGCTCCAAAAGTGCCAACATCTGAATCACAGGGATGCCAGAAGAGGAAGAAGAAGAAATTGAAAACTTCTGTGAAAAAGTAATTGATGAAAAGGTCCCTCATTTGGCAAAGGAAACAGACATATATGTCCAGGATGTACAGAGTCCCAAACAAGTTGGACCTAAACAGGACCACACGAAGACACAACATAATTAAAATGCCAAAGGCTAAAGTAAAGATGAAGAGAGAATCTTAAAAGGAGCAAGAGAAAGGTAGAGAGTTACCTACAAAGGAGTTCCCCTAAGACTGAGAAATCAATTGATTTCTCAAAAGAAACTTTGCAGGCAAGAAGGGACTCGCAAGAACTGTTCAAAGTGATGAAATACAAGGACCTATAACCAAGATTACTCTACCCAGCAAAGCTATCATTTCTAATGGAAGCGCAGATAAAGTACTTCCCAGACAAGGTAAAGCTAAAGGAGTTCATCATCACCATGCCATTATTTATGAAATATTAAAGGGGCTTATTTAAGAAAAAGAAGATCAAAACTACGAGCAATAAAATGAAAAACACAACTACCAACAATTAATCTAAAAAACAAAAACAAACTAAGCAAACAACTAGAACAGGATCAGAATCATAAACATGGAGATCATAGGGGAGGGTTATCAGCAGGGAGTGGGAAGGGGGAGAATAGAGTAAAGGTACAGGGATTAAGAAACATAATTGGGGGGATGGATGTAATACAACAACAATAAAATTAAATTTAAAAATAAATAAAGCAAAACAACAACAAAAAAGAAGCATAACTGGTAGGTACAAAATAGACGGGGATATTAAGAATAGTAAAGGAAATGGAGAAACCAAAGAACTAATACGCATGACCCATGGATATAGACAAAGGGAGAGACTGCTGAAGGGAAGGGAGGTACCAGCCAGAAGGGGGCAAAGGGGAAAAAAAACTGGGACAACTGTAATAGTGTAATGAATAAAATATACCTAAAAAAAAAAACAGAAAATATTTATAAATAATATATCTGACAAAGGGTTCATAACCAAAATAAATAACTCATTTAACTCAATGGAAAAAAGCATCTAATTAAAAAACGGGCAGTTACTAAATATTTTTCCAAATAAGACACAAATGGCTAACAGGTACACACAAAGGTGCTGAGCATCAGTAGTCATTAGCAAATTGAAAATCAAAAACCACAATGAGAGATTACCTCAAACCTGTCAGAATGACTGTCATAAAAGAGACAAGAGATAACAAGTTTGGTGAGGGTGTGGAGACACAGGAACCCTTGTACACATACTGGTGAGAATATAAATTGGTACAGTCACTATGGAAAACAGTATAGAAGTTCCTCAAAAAATTAAAAATAAAACTACCATGTGATCCAACAATCCTACTACTCCATGTATATCCTAAGGAAATGAGTGTAGGATATTTAAAATATATCTGTACTACCATGTTTATTGCAGCATTATTCACTATAGCTAAGATACAACCTAAGAAATAACCTAAGTGTCCATCAGCAGATGAAAGGATGTTATATACATATATATAATGAAATATTACTCAGCCTTGAGAAAGAAGGAAACCTTACTTATTGCAACATGGATAAAGTTTGATGGTATTATGCTAAGTGAAATAAGCCAGAAAAAGATAAAAATACATGATATCATTTACATATGGAATCTAAAAATTAGGTAAAAAGCAGAGAAACAGAGATTAGAAAAGTGGCTGCCAGGAGTTGGGAGGGTCTGGGAAACATGGAGAAATTGGTAAAAGGGTACAAACTTTCAACCATAAGGTGAATAAGGTTTGGGATCTAATAAGTAACATGGTAACCATAGTTGATAACACTGCATTTTATGATTGACATTGCTATGAAAACAGAACTTGAATGTTCTTGCACACACACACACACACACACACACACACACACAAAGATAACCATGTGAGGTGATCAATGTATTCATTAACCAGGCAGGTGGAATCCTTTCACAACGTATACATGTAACAAATCAACACAATGTATACTTTAAATATCTTATATCCTTGTTAATTATACCTCAATAAAGCTGAAAAAATTGTACATAAGCTTCATGTCTTCCCCACCTTCAAAAACGACTTGAACTTTTCTAACAGGACTAAGTATTCCAAAAAGCACAATGGTATGAGTTGATTGGTCTAGTAAAAGATTCAAATAACTAAGTTGAATTTCTCTAATTTATCTAAAGAATCTCTTATTATGAAATGATAAAAAGAAATTTGCCCTGGCTGGTAGCACAGTGGATAAGGCACGGGCCTGCGAACCCAAAGGTCGCAGGTTCGATTCCCCAGCCAGGGCACATAACCAGGTTGCAAACCAGGTCTCCAGTCAGGTCTGTGGCTGGAGGAAGGTGAAACGCAACCATACATTGATGTCTTTCTCCCTTTCTGCCTCTCTCCCTTCCCTTCTTTCTGGGAATGATAAAATAAAATCTTAAAAAAAAAAAAAAAAGAAGAAGAAGAAATTTGACCTAAAAAACTTAAATTTTACATGATAAAATATTCATTTAATGACAAAAAAAAAAAAAGCATGTAAAGGAAGAACAGAGCAACAGCAACATCAAAAAGACATGTGACACATACAAAACAAACTAAAACAGCACACCTCATCTCTATCAATAACATTACACATGACTGGAATAGGCAAGCCAATCAGGAGACACACTGGATTTAAAAAAATAATCCAACTATATGTTGATCACAGGAGACACACGTTAGATTCAAAGACAGAATATATGAACTTAAGTATATATGGAACATCCTCCAGAAGGATCATATGCTAGGCTATACAGCAAACCTCAAGATCACAGTGAAGTAAATGAGAATTCATAATAAGAAAAATGGAAACAATCTGAAGATAAAATTCATAAACATTTCCACTTACTAAGCATTAAAGAAAATAACATAGGAATAAATTTAACAAAGAAATGCAACATTTGCACACTAAAAACAAAAAATCATTGTTGAAAAAAATTAAAGACCTAAATAAAAAGACATCCCATTTTATGGATCAAGGTGCCTTATACTGTCAAGATGACAACACTCATCAAACTGACAGGTCTAGTGTAATCCCTATCAAAATCTCAGCTAATTTCTTGGAATAAATGGGTAAATTGATTCTAAAATACATATGTAATTACAAGGGGCACAGCCAGAATGGACAAAATAATCAGAGAAAAGTTAGACTCGCACTTTCTAAAATCAAAACTTATTTAAGAACTATGACACAAGGATAGATACAGATAAAAATAGATTAGAGCCCCGGCTGGTAGCTCAGTGGATAAATGCTGGCTTGCAAATTCAAAGGTTGCTGGTTCGATTCCCCAGTCAGGGCACACAACCAGGTCTCCAGCCAGGTCTCCAGCCTGGTCTCCAGCCAGGTCCGTAGCTGGAGGCAGGTGAAAGGCAACCATATATTGATGTATGGTTTTTCTCTCTCTCTCTCTGCCTCTCTTCCTTCCCCTCTCTCTGGAAACAATAAATATTTTTAAAAAATAGATTAGAATTGAGTCCTGGCTGTTGTGGTTCAGTGGACTGAGCACTGGCCTACAAACCAACCCCTGACAGGGTTCAATCCCTTCTCAGGGCAAAGGTGTGAGTTGTGGGCCACGTCCCTAGTTGAGGGTGTGTGAGAGGTAACTAATTAATATCGCTCTCATACTGATGTTCCTCCCTCTCTCTTTCTCCCTCCCTTCTTCTCTCTCTAAAAGTAAATAAAAAGTCTAGAAAAAAATCCATGCACCCTACTGTCAACCCATATTTTTTAATCATCCAATTTTATATTTTATTTTAATTTTCTTGAATTTATTGGGGTGACATTGGTTAGTAAAATTATATAGGTTCCAGGTGTACAATTCTGTAATACATAGCCTGCATATTATATTGTGTGTTGACCACTCAAAGTCAAGTCTCCTTCCATTACCACTTATTGCCCCTCTAGGTCAACCAATTTTTGAACAGGGTACCAAGACTTTCCAATCAGACAACTGGATAGCCACATGCAACAGAATGAACCTGGACTCTTATCTCAAAGTATATATAAAAATTAACTCAAAATGGATCAAAGACTTGAGTGTATGAAATTCTTAAGACAGAGGGGTCAATGTTCATGATTTGGATTTGTTGGAAGAACTGTTAGAGATGTCATTAAAGACATAAGCAACAAAAGGATGGATAAATTGGACTTAAATTCAAAACTAATGATTTATAAAGCACACCAACATGAAAATACAAGTCACATGATGCAAATGTTTGCAAATCAGTCATCAAATAACTGACTTGTATCCAAACTGTTTTAAAAACTTTTGTTAACTCAATCATAAAAAATGACACAAAGTCCAATTAAAAAAGGATGGATCTGAATAGACATTTCTCCAAGGAAGATACACAAATGGTCAATAAGCACATAAAAAGATACTCAGCATCATTACTCATCACAGAAAGACAAATCAAAACTATGAGATACCATTTCACACTAACTAAAATGTCTATAATCTAAAAGTCAGGTAACAGACAAGAGTTGGAAAGGATATGGAGAAAATGGAAACTTCATACACTAATAGGAAAGTAAAATGGTGCAACTACAGTAAAAAAAAAAGTCTGGCGGATCTTCGGACACTTAAGCAGAGTTATCATATGACCTAGCAACTTTACTCCTAGCGACATACCCAAGAGAAATAAAAACACATCCACACAAAAACTTCTACATAAATATTTACTGTAGCATTACTGATAATAGCCAAAAGGTAGAAACAACTTAAATGTCCATCAATTGACAAATGGTAAACGAAATATGGTATATTCATACAATGAAATATTATTTACCATAAAAAGGAGTGAGGTACTAATATGTGAATAAACCTTGAAAATGTTAAGTGAAAAAAGCCAGTCAAAAAACCTATGAAATAATTCCTTTCGTATGAAGTGTCTAGAACAAGAGATAGGGGTAGGTGGGATAAGGAAGTAATAGCTAAAGGGTTTCTTTGTTTCTTTTTGAAGTAATGAAAATATCCTAAAATCAACTATGATGTTGTACACTTTAAACGACTGAACTGTATGAGTATGTAAATTCATCCCAATAAAGCTATTTTAAAAAAAGACAGGTGGTAGTTTTAAAGATCAAAGTTGAGGCCCTGGCTGGTGGCTCAGTGGATAAGCACTGGCCTGCAAACCCAAGGATCTCGGGTTCGATTCCCAGCCAGAGAACATAACCAGGTCTCCAGCCAGGTCTCCAGCCAGGTCCGTAGCTGGAGGCAGGTGAAAGGCAACCATACAGTGATGTTTCTCTTTTTTCTCCCTTTATTCCTCCCTCCCTGCCCTTCTCTCTAAAAATGAATAAAATCTTAAAAAGACATTTTTTAAAGATCAAAGTTGATGCAAAAAACAGCCAGGATGAACAAAATTAAAAATTTTTAAGTTAAATGATTATTGATTTTTCCTTTGCCCCAGGCTACACTAGAGCTAGCAATGTTACTGATCCTGACTTTAAGATTTCAATATTTTGTTCATCATATTTTCTACATTAATTTAGAGTTTTATATTATCTTGGTTTTTCTCAAAACCTAAGAGAAAATGAGGCCAACCATCCAAGAATAGAGATGCTATTAGAAATAGCTAAGAGGTCAATCCATCAATGAAAGACAGAACAAACTTCCTAGATACACTAATTTAGACAGCCCACACCATGTTTATGTTACAATAAACTCTCATTTTCATTTCTAAATATTTTATTTATTTTTTGAGAGGGGAAGGGAGAGAAAGGGAGAGAAACATCAATCAGTTGCATGTTCTAAATGAATATCCTGAGCAGGGGCTCACTAGCAAACCAGGCAAGTGCCCTGACCAGGAATCAAACCTGCAACCTTCTGCTTTGAGAACAATGCCCAACCAACTGAGCCACACCAGTCAGAGCACAATAAACTCTCATTTCCTTAAGACTTGCTCTGTCATGTCTAAAATTTATCAGTAAGTACAATTATTTTAAGAAAAGAAAATTGCTTCTCAATAACTAAAATGCCTTTATTAAAGTGGTTTAAAAATCTGCAAATATTACTGGTCTCCAAAATTTTACCAGCATTTCCTATACTGACCACTGTCTTAACAGCCCTGTGTGTGTGTGCATGTGTGCACAGTATGTGTGTATTCCTTGACGATGAGGAGAAAAGCACACAGAATGAATAATGTAGGTGAAATGAATTTTTTAAAAAACCAGCCTAGCCCTGGCTGGTGGCACACTGGATAAGGCATCGGCCTGTGAACCCAAAGGTCGGTTCGATTCCCAGGCAGGGCAACATAACCAGGTTGCAAGCCAGGTCTCCAGCCAGGTCCATAGCTACAGACAGGTAAAAGGCAACCACATATTGATGTCTCTCTCCCTCTCTGCTTCTCTCCCTTCCCCTCTCTCTGAAAAATAATAAATCTTAAAAAAATAAAATAAAATAAAATAGCCTAAATTCTAAAATGCAAACAGGAAAAACTTTTCTAGTCTCATTATTTAGAAAATCTTGTTATGAGTACCATCTTGTGTGGTCAGCAAAACTATGCCCCCCAATCTGTGTCCTAAAACCTGTAATCAGTGTATATGTTACTTTACATGTAAAAAGGACTGTCCAGATATAATTAAGAATTTTTAAAAATTAATTTATTTATTATTTTCAGAGAGAGAAGGAGGGAGAGAGGCAGAGAGGGAGAGAGGCAGACAGGGAGAGAGATATCAATGTATGGCTACCTTTTACCCGCCTCCAGCCATGGACCTGGCTGGGGACCTGGCTTGCAACCTGGTTATGTACCCTGGCTGGGAATCAAACCAGCAACCTTTGGGTTGACAGGCCTGCACCTTATCCACTATGCCACAAGCCAGGGTGTAATTAAGGAGATTATCCTGAATTATCTGAGTAGGCCCCTTACAGGAGAGATTCAGAAAGGTCAGCTTAAGAAACAGAGATGTGAAGACAGAGAGATATGAAGATGCTATAGTGCTGGCTGTAAAGGTGGAAGAAAGGCCCACAGCCAGAGTGCAACTGACTTGTAGAGCTGGAAAAGGCAAGAAAACAGATTCTCCCCTGGAGAAGGAACAGACTTGGTGACACCTTGATTTTAATTCAGTGAGACCCATTTTGTACTTCTAATCTTCAGAAGGTAATAAATTTTTGTTGTTTTAAGCCACTGTGTCAAATTCTTCAGCTATCAATAGGAAACCAATACACACATTTTAGGTTTGGGGCCTGGAGTCTGCCCTGCACTGCTCCTTTTAATGTAACTATAATCTTTTTTAACATCTCATTAGCATCTAAAACAAATCCAAAATTCCCCCTTAGAAGTCATTTTAAATAGGCAAATGAGCATTAATGTAAAACTTAACACAAGAGTATAATCAGTACTCTCAAACTACTAACTAGTGGTTTAGCAAATTAGGATAACCTCTCTGGGGGGAAATATCCATGAAAAGCCTTAAAATATCTTGGCCTCTTTATTCTGGTTAATTCTCCTGGTAGCTCTCTAAGTAAGCAAAAAATGACAACAAATAGTTATGTACAAAAATGTTCATGACAGCTCCACTTACAATGGCTAGTCTAAATGTTAAAATTTAGGAAACTGTTGAATAAGTAATGGTGCATCTACATTGTGAAATATTACACAGCCAGTAAAAATGATGCTAGTGAAGCCATTAGAGATATGCAAATTTAAACCACAATGAGATACCACCTCACACCTGTCAGGATGTGCATCATTAACAAATCAACAAACAAACGCTGGTGAGGATGTGAAGAAAAGGGAACTCAAGTACACTGCTGGTAGGAATACAGACTGGTGCAGCCACTATGGAAAACAGTATCGAATTTCCTTAAAAAACTAAAAATAAGAACTGCCTTATGACCCAGAGATTCCACTGTTGAGATTATACCAGAGGAACCCTGAAACACCAATTCAGAAGAACCTATGCACCCCTATGATTATTGCAGCCTTATTCACAATATCCAAGTGCTGGAAATAGCTTGTGCCCATCAATAAATGAGTGGATCAAAAAACTGTGGTACATTTGCACAATGGAAATTGTGCTGCAAATGGTACATCTGCAGCAGAAAGAATGCTACCTTTGCAATAGCATGGTTGGACATGGAGAGTATTATCCTTAGTGAAATAATGCAGGCAGCAAAAGACAAATACCATATGATCTCACCTAATACAGGACACTAATGATAAAAATAAACAAATGAGCAAAATAGAACCAGAGGCACTGAAATAAGAAACAGACTGACAGTGACCAGAGAGGGCAGGGGGAAAAAAGGGAAAAGAAGGGGAAGAGCTTAGTAAAGGAACTAGCATAAATGATCCATGGACTGGAGCAACAAATGGGGATTGACTGTGGGAGGGGAGATAAGTGGGTGGGGCAGGGGAGAGCAATGGTGGAAAAATGGATAACTGTTAATATAACAACAAATTAATTTTTTTTAAATGATACTAGTGTGAATCTTTAATGACATGGGAAAATACCTTAGGTATAATTGTAAATGAAGAGATAAATATCAAATAGATACAAAATATATGTAATAAAATCTTAAGTAAATTAAAACATACATATATTATACATGAAGAAGCATTAAAATGAAAAAAATAAGTCATTTCTGTGATGGGAGTATGGTTATTTAAATTTTCTTTTTAAACTTTCACAATTTCCAAATTTCAACAACATGCACATTTATTTATTTAGAATCCATCCCATTACAAATAAGTAGCTGAAGGTGCTAAATAGTAAGCCTTTTTATGTTTATAACTGAATCATGAGGCCATGAGTCAAGCTCCTGATGCTGTTTTCCAAAGTAGAAACTTAAGACATTACGTACTAAACATAGTATAAAAATGTTTATATTATCAAGTAATTTCCACCTATCAAATAATACATTAGAATTGTCTAAATGTTTAATAAGAGTACACAAAAAACTGCTTGATATCAAAATAACTGAAAGATAAACCCTTCTCCCAGTCCATTCAGCTCTCAGATCACACCTGCCCCTTACTCCACTCTAGCCACACTAGCTCCTGAAGATATCAAGCGCACTCCCACAGCAGGGTCTCTGCCTGGAGTCTTCTTCCCCTAGGTAGCCATGTGGCTAGTCCCTCACTCTCCTTCATGCCTAGATTCTTCATGTCACTTTCTTAAGAAGGCTGACTGTACCTCCCTACTTAACACCACAACCTGCCCTTCATCCTGGCATCTTTCACTCAGTTCTAACATTCTCTGTCCTCCATAGTGTTTACCATCATCTAACAAACTATATAGTTTTAAAAAATGTACGTGGTTGAATGCCTTTCTCCTCCTACTGGAAAATAAATCCAAGTGAAGGATTTTGGTGATGGGAACTCATTTAGTCACTGATATGTCAACAGAGCCTGACACAACAGATGCTCTATAATAAATGTTTAATATACGAATATACTAATGATATGTCAAAGAAGAGTCAATAATACCTACTAACAATTATACCTACTACTTAAAAATTAGGTAATTTTTTTATGCATGTATAATCAAGCAAAATAAATGGTATATCAAGTTCTTAAAAGAAAATTTGGCCATCTTTATCATTCCTGTGTTTCAGCTTGTGTTTACCAAAAACTCACACCAATGACTTACAGAAAAGTGTCCCAATTTTATTTTGCTAACATTATGTAATACAGATGATATAACCAGGAAAGCAGATTAAACAGTTTTAAAAACCTGTATGTATTAGTCCAAATATGCTGAAATGCTATACACAAGATCCAATACTACTCTGTATTACTAAAGCCAAAACAGTTTTGAGTTACATGTACTTTATGTTTTGTACTGAAACAGTTTAGAAAGCCAAATTCTGATACAATTTTTCCCAGATGATAACCCTCAAAACTTTTTATTTCAATTAGTATTTCTTCAGTTTGCAAATGTTCAGTATCCCTGTAAGACATCATTTTTGGGGAATGGGGAAGCATAGTCAAATATCAAAAGCTTGCCCCATTTTCTGAATCAAAAACTGTCAATAACAGCCCAATACCTGATATGCAACCCAATCAGAACTTAAGTCCCTGTGATTTCCTAAATAATTAGGCTATCCCCATTTATTTTTTAAAGTGTATATTTACTTACTGATTCCACAGAGAGAGGGAAAGGAAGAGAGAAACATCAATGTGAGAGAAACATACACCAGTTACCTCCCGCAGGCACCGCAACAGGGAACTAAACCTGCAACCCAAGCGTGTGCCCCGACTGGGATTCCAACCTATGACCTTTTGGTTTAGGGAATGATGCTCCAACCAACTGAGCCACACTGGCCAGGGCCTATCCCTGTTTATTTTTAAAGTAATTTTTTATAAACTTATGATCCTTTACACCAGGGTTTAAAGCTTCAACCCTGTGCAAGGGTCTGCACAACTGCTAAATAAAACAGGTCTCACATAATGCAAGGGGAAACTGTCCCCATAGATGTTGTTTAGTCAATACCTCTGAATGACGTTCTACGCTTCCAGTGTCTGATCCAGAGTGCTGCTCATTTACATCATCCTCAACGTCTGACCCTGAATCCCGTTCATCCTGTACTGGGGTAGCGCCACCATCATCTGCTTAAAAATAAAACAAAAACCCACTTAAGGTGTAAGATGGATGACATCAAAATGAACACAATGAATCAAGGATAACTTAAGAGCAAAGGTTACCACTGATGAAGCATAACTAACTAATAATGCTAATGTTGTAAAGGACAACAGTATGATGCTCACATAATGCAATCATAACATGTATCATAACATATACGGCAGAAAAATACATCATAAGAGGAATGTGAACCTTAAGAAACAACTAAGGACCAAGTCAACCACCTCCAAATAACAGTGGGCCCTGTAACCATTTCAGTTTTCTTAAAATCTGAATCTTCTCTGTCTGTAGCATTTACTTACCATCTTCTAATGTACTATAGGATTTACCAAGTTATTTGTTTAATGTGCTTCTTTCTTCACTTGAATGAAAGTAAACATCAGGGATTCCGGTTCCCTTGAGCCCAGAACACTGCCTGGGAAAGGATGTACAGTACTTGTTTATGAATAAAGAGCACAAGGAACTGCAGTTCTGAAATAGTGGGATCACCTCAAAGAAAAACATATACTGTACCATATTACAGAATGGTAAAAATAAATGGCTACCTCACTTTAAAAATATAAAGTAAAACTTTATTGAGAGGAATTTACAGTTGGTGGAGGGTATGGGAAGACTTGGTTAGAAGTTTAATTAAAATAAAAAATAATTTTTAAATGAAGCAGTAACGAACA
Organism: Noctilio leporinus; assembly: GCA_004026585.1. Lineage (NCBI taxonomy): Eukaryota > Metazoa > Chordata > Mammalia > Chiroptera > Noctilionidae > Noctilio > Noctilio leporinus. The sequence continues at coordinate 30,760 of PVIW01004215.1, read as the reverse complement.
GGAAAACAAAACTTTTGTGTAAGAATGGAGTCACTATCATACTAAAGAGCTACTTTACTTCCTAAGGAGCAAATAATAAAACCAATAATTTTGAAATTTAACAATTATATCACAACAGTGCAGGTATGGGGGAGAAAAGGGTACATAAGAAGATTAAAGCCTGTCCTTGAATAACAGGAAATCATTTCAGAATGTCCACAAATGATGCAACAAGAGACAGTATAAATTAGGGAGGCAAACATGGAAAATTAAGGAACTGCTATTTTTCACATCTTTCAGCACTTAATCTTTATACATGTATTACACATAATTACTTAAATAATTTAAAAACACAAATGAACTGAAAACTATTTCTGAAAACATCAGAAAAACATTTAGAGCAAAACAGCAATGCATGCTTGGAAAAACACCTGTCATCACAACTATTATTCCCTGCCATATATAAAGTGAGCATAAAAGAGAGGTTACGGTTTAGAAAATTGAAGCACTCTTGATAGAACATGCCCAGTGGCCCTTGGGCACGGAGGGAAAGCAAAGGCAACAGCTCCTTTCTCGCCCGCCCGGTCCTGCCGTGTAGTCTCGGTGCCGCGGTGCACGCTGTCAGCAGAGCGGGGCCCAGTTACGAGTTTACAGAATGCGCAGGAAAGAAGCGAAACCCGACTTCAGTGAGAAGAGGAAGGATTGCCAAGTGAAGGAAAGGTACACAATCCTCAGCAACTGCTAGGGGTACACTGAAATATTTAGACAGGCCACACAAGGATCCTACGTTTTCTTTCCTAGGAAATCGGTGTCGAGAAGTTGCACTGGCCCTAACTCGGAGCGGAAAGTCTAGGTACGGTCCGGCACCGCAACTCCCACATCCACACGACGGTTCCTTCAATTCCCGAAAACACTCAACGGAAAGATCCCTGGGACCGGGGCGACCTTCCCTCGAACTCCGCACCCATTCAGCCCGTAAGCCACAGTGGCGGCTCCCCGATTCCTAAGTCTGCTTTCCCTCTAGAATTCCCTACTCCAGGTTCCAGCTTCTGGCCCTCCAAAGGGCCAGGGGCTCTCCGGCTCCACCTCCCAGACCCAGTTGGAGCCCATTGAGGGAGAGGGACTTGGCCTAGCCTCCCTCCCCACCCCCTCAGGGCTGTCAGGCCCGCCCCCAGCCCGGTCTGCGCCCCGGGTCCCAGCCCCACCTGACTGGTCGCCGCTGTAATATTCGGAGTCCATGGCGTGGAGGGGGGGGGGGGGGTCCTGTCGGCTGGGAGTGTCCGCGCCCCGCGCCTCCCCCGTCACCTCCTTCCCGGCGGGGCGGACCCCCCACCCCGATGGCGCTGTCCGATGCTCAGAGACTCCTGGCCGCCTGAGGGTGGCAGGGTGTGGAAAGGAAGACAACAACTGCGGTGGATGCAAACACTTGGACCTAGAAGACCAGGTATAGCACGGCTTACGTGACGGAAGGGCTCCACTTCCCAGAACTACCTCTGGGGCGAAAATGGCGTCTGCCCACGACCCTTAGAGGGATGCAGCGCGCAGGCGCCGTCACCTGTCAGCCGGCCAATCAGAAGACGCAGCGAGAAAGACGCAGGGCTGGGACGAAAAAGAGACCACTGGGAAAGGTGAGCGGGAACTCTGACTTCCGTGCATTAAGTTGGGAGTGCTCTGGTCTGTCTCCCAAGGAGGTAGTAGTGTTACTTTATTAGTCCTGTGTTCGTGCCTTGTTTGCGGAACTTCAGAGTTATTCTCCTAAAAAATGAAAACTCCTTAGATTCATCTTCTATCAGTCCGCCAATTAATGATCGTTCCAGAGACCCCGTGAAGCCTGGGACTCCTGCCTTTGGTACGGGAGGAAGTGGCGCAGTGCTCTCTGGTACTTGTAGTTCGCAACCCAAGGGGCTGTGATGCGGCCCTAACTGACCTGATCAAAGGACCTACTTTCAAGGCATTTTTGTTCTTGCTTAAAATTTCAACTTAATTTCCATGTTAAGCCATTTGATCAACAGTAGGAAATACTGTTTTTTGCTTGAGCCCTATACTCCCAAAAAATAGCCAGACTTAGAAGTGTTCCTGGAAAGGCTTGCTGTGAAGAACAAATCTTCTCCCTATGACTTTGATAGAACTTGCTCTCCACTCGTTTTCAGACTCCTGTAAGATTTGCAAATGGCTCCCTTGTGCACCTGTGACAAGATCAAAGACCTTTCCATTGTTTTCTGGACCTGCTTCTAAGGATAGGACACCCCCTCCTGTAACTTCCTATTTTTTGTCTCGTGAATGACTAGCTAAGGTTAGAACTCTTTGCTCCCCTGAAAATGGCTAGACACAGAGATAAACATTTCTATTCACCTGGTTAACTGAAAGATCTCCTGATTATAAATCATCCCACCTTCCTCCCTGTGAAAGCCTAAGGCACAGCCACGCTGCCTAGACACGCTGATCTTGATATCTGTGGTGTTCTTCCTATTGCAAAGCCCTGAATAAAATTCAGTTCCTTGTTCATTTTTGTCTTAGACAAAGAGAATTTTCTTGCCTTTTGATTGGAGGAGGGGCAGTGGAGGTATAAGCAAAGATTCCCCAAGAGGCGCAGACTTGCACATATAGGGCCTTTCATTAGTTGGCAAAGCTTACTTACATCTTGGACTGGATTTCCAGACATGCCGTAGCCTACTGTTAGGCTTCGTATGGTGCCCTGGAAGGTCCACTTCCCACTGTGGAACTGAGAGGTGTGGATTCTTTTCTACCAGCTCTGCTATAAATTCTCTTAGTCAAGCTACATTCCGGCTGTGAATGTCCTTGAACCTATTGTTAGCCAATCATAATATGCTGGCAGAAAATAGTTTTAGGCTCCAGAAAAGGACATTGGGAAGGAAAGAAGAGAGGAGGGTTGTTTCTTTCTGGAAACACTCATTTTCTTGTAAGAGAGTTCATGAGTAGTGGAAACAGCTTTGAAATCCAAATCCCCTCTTTCAGCTGTGGGAATGACATCTTCTCCTGCTGTTGTGAGAATCAGAAGAGCAAGGAATTAACAAGACCTGGAACCAAACATACACAATTTTGGTATTTACACAGTAACTTTAATTTACACAGTAAATTAAATATTTACTTCTCTGCCTGTGATAGAAGAGCCCCTAGGATCTAAAGTTATCTTCTAAAGAGAGTGGGTGAGATTATGCTGTATAAATAAGGGAAGGTGAATAGGACAGAAGTCCAGGAAGAGGTCCAGTGAAAGGAAACCTAGGACAAGTCCTACTAATAAGGATCTTGGACTTTCACTAGAGGTATAAGATCAATGACCACACAAGAGGTTGGGATAAATGCTGCAATTACAAAAGGATAACTAGTGAGTTTTTAATATAAAGATTCTAATTGTCCTGGTGTTTTGGAAAATGGAGATGAGGCAGAATAGAAAGAAGTGAAGGAAAACTGGTAAATAGGAAGTAGGAACAGAGATTACTGGCTAAACTGCTAGGTCCTTTCAACAGCACCACACCTCCATGCATGATCAAAGGGAAACAATTTATGGCAGGAAATTCCTGTAGTGGTTGATCTGGCTAAAACTAGATCAAACCAGAGAAAAAAATGACTGGGAAACAACCCCACAGCTCATTATACCATGATTATAATGAAAATTCACGCCACAAGTAAAAAGGGGATTGAAAGGTTCGGACAAACACTAACGCTTCAAGAAGAATAGCTTATATTAGGAACAAGACCTCCTCCCAACCAGAAGGCAGAAACAATTTGATGCCACAAAGTTTAGGAACAACCCACTCTTGGAAATACATAAAACAAAAAAACAAAAACAAAAAAACCTAAAGTCCTAACAACTGACTGACTGTGGCTTGCAATTCACTTGCAAGTTCCCCAGCATCCACTCAGGCATGTACTTTTCCTTCTTTCACAGTGGTGCACTGTAAGACTTGTGACCAGGGGAGCAGTGGGTTGTGGTAGCTTGTCCTGGGCTTACCTCCTGATCCTGTCTCCAGGAACTTATGTTCTGGCCTTTTTCTCTTAACCTAAATAAAAGTTCCTTTTGCTTCCACCTGGACTCACTCTTGGATTCTTTCCTGTGTGAAATCAAGAACCTGCAGGTCATAGAGTGCTTAGGGGCCCCATTTCAGGTCCACCTCCCATGACAAAAAGGTAGAATTAGGCTGAACATGCAACGTGCTGAGCTCCTGAAGGCTGCAAAGAAGTTTTTGAGCAAAAGGAGCCAAGACACACCTTTTTGAAATAAACAGAATTTTGGTTAAAGCAATGTGTTTGGCAATACTAACACAGCTCCAGGAGAGTTCCCTAAAGCCCCTTTTCACCAGCTGGCTGATCTTCAGGGCTCTGCTTGAGAAATGCTGTAGAAACACAGATGTGCCTTTCTGAGTCCGGGCCACCTTAAATTTTGAGGGCTGCCATCTCACTCTCCCCATGCCTTGCTCCAACTCCAGCACAGTTGGTCCATGCTGGTGATGATGGAGAGGCACCCAGAAGAGAGGCAGTCTTTCCTACCAAGGATACTAAAGCCAAAGAAGATGGGAAAGAAGAGGCAAGTTTGCAGCAGTCCAGTACTCTTTTTTTTCTCCTGACTGATGATAACCCAGAGACATTGACATCCCTAAGTGATTGCAAGATTTATTTGGCAAGCCTTTTGAAACACTGTAACTTGACAAATATGCCTGGGAGTGAAAGGTCACACAATAAAAGAAATAGCCTGGCATTGGCATAGTGGTAGACCAGGGGCCGAGAGCCCTGGGTTATGGGCCTATATTGTGCTTGGTGAGCTGAGACAAGCTTTTAGCCTTCTATGTGTCTTAGTTGCCATGTATCAAATAATGGAGTTGAATCCTCTGCATATATTTGTAAAACATTGGAAATAACCTAAATGTCCAAACAGGAATGATCATAAAATTATGACAGATCTGTACAATGCCATGTTTTATAGCTATAACAAAAACTGAGGAAGCTTATGTACTGCTATTAAAAGATTTCTGAGCTGGATTCAGTGAAAAATGAAAACTGCAGAACAGTGTTAAAGTACACCATCTTTTGTGAAGAGGGGAAGATACCATTTCTTGTTGTGTATGTATTTATATATTTAAATTTTTTGAAAATTATAAAAGAAAGTTTTGGTTGTCTTTTGTGGGAAGGAAGGGTGGAAAAGAAGGTGGAAATGAGCCTTTAGGTTTTTTATAGCATATAGTCCTTACATGGTAACTTCTGCTCAACTCTATTTAATTCTGCCATGGAACATTAAATAAACTTCACAGACCAAAATGGTGACAGCCTATATTTTGCAAACTGAAAGTGACATTCTTCAGTTGCCAATGGTGTCAAAGCTACCTGATCCAGTTTTCCATGATTGGGCCTATTTCCAGGCTTGATGACCCCAGCAGACATGTCTTTATGGCCTCTGGCCTCGGCTTGCTTAGAAACCTGAGCAAAGCCCCACTTCAGTGCATAGTTTTGTGTGTGTCTGAATAATTATTCAATTTATAAAAGAACTCTTTGTTTCTATTTTGTTTTAGTTTAGTTTTGGCTTTATTTTGTTATAAGCTCCACATCGCTGGAAGTGTGCAAACAGAAACAGCTAGTGTGTCATAAAGGGATTCAGCTTTGCCACATGGTTGGACAAAGTGATATTCACAGCCCTTGTTTCCTTAAACTATTTTTTATTATGGTAGAGTATACATAACATAAAAATTGCCAATTTTAAGTGTACAGTTCAATGGTAGTAAGTACATTTGCAATGTTATGCAGCTGTCACCACTATTATCTCCAAAATTTTGGATAATCCCAAACAGAAACTCTGTACCCATTAAGCAATAACTCCTCATTTTTCCTTTTCTATAGCCTCTGGTAACTTGTAATCTGACTTTCTTACTTAATGAATTTGCTTATTCTAGGTGTTCCGTATAAATAGAATAACAAAATATTTGTCCTTTTGTAACTGGCTTATTTCACTTTGCATATTTTCAAGGTTCATCCATGGGTCAAGACTTCATTTTTTTAATGGATAAATAATATTCCATTGTATGTTACACATTTTATTTATCCATTCTTCTGTTGATGGACACTTGAATGGTTCTCACCTTTTGGTTACTGTGAATAATGCTATTAAGAAAAGCAAAATTGGAGGTCCTGGCTTGTGGCTCAGTGGATAGGCGCAGGCCTGCGAACCCAAAGGTCACTGGTTGGATTCCCAGCCAGGGGCACGTATCCAGGTTGCAAGCCAGGTCTCCAGCCAGGTCCATGGCTGGAGGCAGGTGAAAGGCAAACCATACATGGATTTTTCCCTCCCTCCCTTCCCCTCTCTCTAAAACTAATAAATAAAATCTTTTTAAAAAAAAAAAAAAGACAAGAAAAATTGGAAGATAATAAAATTAACACTAATTTGCTTTATTTTTGTATACTGTTAATGACAAATATAAAAAGAAAAAAATTTTAAATGATTCCATTTATAATAGTATCAGAAGGAATAAAATACTTAGGACTAAGTTTAACCAAGGAAGTTTAGATTTGTGCACCAAAAACTACAAAACATTGCTAAAAGCAATTAAGGAAGATATAGATAAGTGAAAAGATAACTCGTGTTTATGGGTTGGAAGAGTTAATAATGTTAACATAGTAATGCTACCCCAAATAATCTACACAGTCAGTACAATCTCTATAAAAATTCCAGTGGCATTTTTTACTTAAATGGAAAAATCCTCAAATCTATATGGAATTTCAAGGGACTCCCAAAGAGTAAAAACAATATTGCACTAGAATGAAGTTGGAGGACTTACACTTTCTGATTTCAAATTTTATTGCAAAGCTACATTAATAAAAAACAGAGTGGTATTGGCATAAAGATAAATATATAGACCAACTGAATAGAATAGAGTCCAGAGGTTGTTGGTGAGAATTAGGCTCTTCCATGGGATCACAAGGAAAGCATTCCAAGGACCCATGCATAAGAGAATGTGTTGAGGCGAGATTTATTCTGGTGGAAATAGAAGCTTCCCTTTGGGTTTTCAATGTCCCATTTCTGTCTGCCCTGCCATGGAAAAAGGCCAACTGTGTCCTTAGTAAGGCCAAAACAAAAGCCAAGATCCATAGTTTCTATGTCCTAGTAAAGCATAGTTCTTTTGGAACCTACACAGTCTGCTGCAGGCTGGGTAGCTGCTAGGGCATCATGGTTGTGTGCTCCTGGGAGAGAGAGCATTCAAATGAATGGGGCAAGTGTGGGGTGGGGGATGGGGAAGGTTGTTTCTTCCCCTGGGATTATATTAGCTTGGGTTTAGGACAGACCAAGTGCTTTTCCAAAATAACAAATGAACTTCCCAAGCTTTCACTTTCACTGGCTTTTGATAGGTTCAAATCCTGTAGTTGGAAGTGACAGGCCTCTATGGTCAAGCTCCTCCTCCTGCACCCTTCAGGTTAGAGGTGAGGCTCCCCAATAATTTGATACCTGAGGCTGTGAAGGGAGAAGTATCAATCCCCTTGGTGGGGCAATGCTGTGATCCCCTGTGATGTAAGGCAAACATGCTTAAGTTCCCCAGTTTATTAAGGTCAATGTCTAATTCCCTTTGCTCTCTTTATTAATATATAATTAACTACCTATGGTAACACAGAAATAAACCCTCTCATTTATGACCAACTGTTTTTCAACAAGGGTACCAAGGTCATTCAATGGGAAAAAAACAATCTTTCAACAAATGATGTAAATAATCATACCCATATACACAAAAAAAATAAGTTTGATCCTAATCTTATACCATATATAAAAATAATTCAAAATGGGTTAATAACCTAAATGTAAAAGCTAAAACTATAAAACTTTTAGAAGAAAACATAGGAGTAATTCTACATAACCTTGAATTTAGCAATGGTTTCTTAACTATGACATCCAAAACCTAGGCAAAGAAAAAAATATAAAGTATACCTCACTCAATCTAAAAACTATGCCTCGAAGATCACTATCAAAAGAGTGAAAAGACAACGCAAAATGGGAGAACATTTTGCACATCATATATCTGCTAAGGGCTTAATATGAGGTATTACCCTAAAGTATCAAGCCAATGTCAATATAATTAAAACAGTTTGTGCAGCCCATACTTTCGAGACAGACCTCATATGTAGAATAGGTGAAGAACTCCTACAACTCAGTAACAATAGGACAAACAACTAAATTAAAAATGGGTCAAGGATTTCAATAGGTATTTCTCCAAAGAAGATTGACAAGTGGCTGATAAACACATGAAAGGGTGTTCAGCAACATTAGTCACTAGAAATGCGAATCAGACCACAATGAGATACCACTTCAAAACAATTTGCATGACCATAATAAAAATAATAGGAACTAACAAGTGTTGGTGATGATGTAGAGAAATTCAAATCTGGCACAGTTGCGTATGGAAATGTAAAATTGTGCAACCACTGTGAAAAAGTTTGACCAGTCCTGAAAAAATTAAACATATGGTTACCATATGGACCAACAATTCTACTTCTTAGTATAGGTGCTGAAGAATTGAAAACAGAGGCTCAAATGGATTCTTTATTTTTTTAATGTAGGGCAGGGCAAAAGTAGGTTTACAGTTGTTCCCATGGAAAATAATACAACAATTAATGCATTATAATGCAAGAATAAACTTTATGTTTTGCCTATTCACAACTATATACCCACTTTTGCCTTACCCTGTACACTTTAAATTTTGTAATAATTTTAGATTTACAAAAGATTTGCACAAACAGCATAGTTTCCTTATATCTCTCATCCACTTTTTCCTAAGAGTAACATCTTACATTACCATTTGTCATTACATTTGTCAAAATCAATAAACCAACACTGGTTTCATAACAAAGAACAAAACTCTAGACTTTATTTAGATTTCAACAATTTTCCTTCTAATGTCCTTTTTCTGTCCCAGAACCCTACTGGGGATACCATATTGCCTTTAATCATGATGTCTCCTTAATTTCCCTTGGTCTGACAATTTTTCAACTTTCCTTTTTTTTCATAATCTTGATAGTTTTTGAGGTGTCCTGGTCAGGTATTTTCTCCCTCAGTTTGGTTTGCCTGATGTTTTTTTCATGATTAGACTATGTTTTTGGGTTTTGAGGAAAAGTTCCATAGAAGTGAAGTACCCCTCTCCACACAGCATGCAAACATGACTTATCACAGGAGATATTAAACTTGATCACTTGATATGTTAGTTTGCTTGGGCTTCATAACAAAACCAGAGACTAGGCAGTTTAAATAACAGAGATTTATTTTTTTTCAAATCTCTGGAAGCTTGAAATCCAAGGTGAATGTGGTGGCAGGGTCAGTTTCTCCTAAGGATTTTCTCCCTGGTTCATAGATGACTACCTTCTCTCTCTGTTTTCACATGATCTTTCCTCTGTGCGAGGTGCATGGCTGTGTCCTAATCTTTTCTTCTCTCTCTTTTTTTTAAGATTGTATTTATTTTCAGAGAGAAGGGATGGGAGAGAGGGAGAGAAACATCAATGTATGGTTGCCTTTCATCTGCCTCCAGCTACAGACCTGGCTGGAGACCTGGCTTGCAACCTGGTTATGTGCCTTGGCTGGGAAGTGAACCAGTGACATTTGGGGTCACAGGCTGGCACCTTATCCACTGTGCCATCAACCAGGGCCTAACCTTTTCTTTTCTTTTTATAATTTAATGTTATTGTTGTTGTATTACATTCATCCCCATTTTATTCCCCTCTGTCCCCTTCCCCACCCACCCACTGCAACCTAGGTTCAATCCCACTTGTTGTCCATGTCCATGATTCTTCCATACTAGTTCCTCAACTAAACTGCTCCCCTTCTTTGCCTCCTCCTCTCCCTTCCCACCTCCTCCCTCCCCTCTGCCTACTGGAGATCTATTCATTGTATTCATGTATCTGGTTCTATTTTGCTTATTTGTTTGTTTTCATTATTATCTTGAAATGGGTGAGATCATACTGTATTTGTCTTTCACTGACTGACTTATTTCCACTAAGCATAATACTTTCCAGTTCCATCCATGTTGTTACAAAGGGTAGGAGTTCCCTCTTTCTTTCTGCTGTGTAGTATTCCATTGTGTAAATATACCAAAGTTTTTTGATCCATTTATCCACTGATGGGCACTGAGGCTGTTTCCAGCACTTGGCTATTGTAAATAGTGCTGCTATGAACGTAGGTGTACATAGGTTCTCATGAATTGGTGTTTCTGCTGAGTAATCGCTTGATAACCTTATCGAAGCCCTCTTATATGTTATTTGCTGTTTCTCTCTTGATGCTTTTAGAATTCTCTTTTTACCTTTGAAATTTGCCATTTTAATTATAATGTATCTTGGAGTGGGTCTGTTTGGAATTATCCTCATTGGGACCTTCTGTGCTTCCTGAACTTGAGTAATGTTTTCACTCATCATGTTAGAGAAGTTTTCCCTCATCACTTTTTTGAACAGGTTTTCATTCCTTGTTTCCCTTCTCCTTCTGGTATCCCTATGATACAGATATTATTGTGTTTCATGTTGTCCTGCAGCTCTCTTAAAACCTCTTCATTCTTATTCAATCTTTTTTCACTCTATTGCACTATCTTGGAATATTTTTTTACGTTGTCCTCCACCTTGCTGATCTCTGATCCTCTGCTTCCTCTAGCCTACTGTTGATTCCTTCTACTGTATTCTTCAATTCAGAAATTGTATTCTTCATTTCCTTCTGGCTCTTACTATTAGTTTCTAAGTCCTTTTTCATGCTGGTGTAGCTCTCAGTAAGTTCCTGGTAGCTTCTCTGGAGTTCTTTTTAGTTTCCCTAGAGTTGTTTATAGTTCTCTTTGAGCTAGCTGAGCTCATTGAGCTTCTCTATCATCATTCTTTTGAATTCCATATCTGATAGTTTGTTTGCCTCTGTTTCATTTAGTGATGTTTCTGGGGATTCCTCCTTTCCTTTTGGTGATGGACTGATTGTTTTTCCTCCCATTTTGGGGTCTTTGTTGTTGCTTGTTTTTGTCTTGGATTAATCTGCTTTGATTCTGTGTTAGGAGATTTGTGGGGTTTAGTGTTGCAGTCTCCTCGATTTCCTCCACTTGTTGCTCTTGGGGTGGCCTTTATGTCATTAACTTGGGCTGTCTTGTTGTCTTTTGGATTTGTTGTATGTGTTGCTCCTTTCCCTCTAGTTGGCTGATTGAGAGACACTCCTTCTATCCCATCTCATACACTGTTTTTGAGCTGCTCCTAAAACAGAACCACCAGTCCAGGCAAAATAACCACACCTTCAGAGATATCTTTCTCCTTTAATCCCCCTTTCAACTGCCTATGAACCTAGCTGTATACCCATACCCTCCAAGGTAACCCCCGCTTTTAATCACACCCTCAGCTGCAACTGAGCCCATCTAAATAGGGATAAGACTGTTGAAGAGGGGAAAAATGATTAAGTTGACTAAAGTACAGATAATTTTGAAGGATGCAAAGAAGTAGCAAAGATAGTGGAGATGTGAAAGAGAAAGCTAACTTACCTCTTGCATAGAAATGGGGAGGGAGAAAATCAGAATGCCTCAAGTGGGAGTGAACATTATAAACCTATATATATAGTTGCTGCATCTACCTCCCTGCCCACCCTCAATGAGCACTGATTGGTCCAGGTGGAGCCAGGCCCTGTGTGTTTTCAGCAGAAAAAAAAAAAAAAAAAAGAACGTGTAGTCCCTAGTAGCGCACCCACAGGAAAAAAAAAAAAGAAAGAAAGAAAGAAAGAAAGAAAAGAAAGAAAAGGAAAAGAAAAAAAAAGAAAGAAAGGGTTTAAGTGGCTGGGGAAGGGAGAAATACTTAGACTGAGGACTGGGAGTGAGTTGTAGCAAGAGAGTGAGTAGATTTTAAGACAAGGGTAGGAAGAGGGTCTTGGGTAGTTAGGTGCATTAAGAGAAGGGTGGAGTAAAAATATGTGAGTTGGGGTACACTATGGTATAAACAGTATTTACTTAAAATGTGCCAATTGTGAAGGTTGGAAGTAATTTTTGAAAAGGATATGTTAGGGATTAACAGTTCATGTAGCTCTCGGTGTAACTGAGGTATTTGAGATTAGCAGAGATCCATTTCCTGGGTCCGCCTCTTTTCTTGATCAAGTCTCTGCAGTCTATAGTCAGGCCTCAGAGTGACAGGGCCTATGGCTGTCACAGTCAGGGCTGATTCTGAGTGCCACTCCCCTTACCACCCCCATAGGCTGAGCCTCCAGTAGCCTAGCTGGGTTTCTGCACTGCCGTCATTTTGGGGCCCTCCCTTCTCTCATTGGTTCTCTGTGAAGAGCTGCAGGGTGCTTATGTGGTGTTGACGGCTACTCCTCCCCCTCCAGCTCCTTGAGGAGGTTTCTGCCTGAAACAGGCACTTGGGTCCAAGGCGGGGGTGGCCTGCAACTTTGTTTGCTCCTGTGATGGCTAGCCCTCCCCTTTTAGCTCTTCAAGGAGGTAGCCCCTGTATGCAAAGAGCGCATGGCTCCCCACAGCATTGTTTGCTGGCGATGGCTAGCCCTCCTTGTAGTCCAGCTCTTTGAAGAGGTTTTCACTGTGTTTGATGGGCCTCTGGTCCTGTGGGGACCCCCATAGCGACAGCTCCTGCAATGGCTAGCTCTTTCCCTCCAGCTCTTTGAAGAGGTTTATGCCACATGTGATGGGCACCTGGCTCTATAGGGGAGCCGGAGATGTGTCCTGGCGATGGCTACCCCTCCCCCTCTAGCTATTGGAGGAGGTTTTTGTCTCCTGCAATGGGCATGCCAGTTGTACCAGCAGCAAGTTCCTGGTGAGCAGTTTCGAGCTGTGGTTTCTATGGGAGCCTGTGCGAAGGTATGGGTGTGCATGGTTGGCCTCCCTTCTCACTGGGGCTCTGTGCTGTCCTCTCCTCAGGTGGCGCAGTGGCACAATTTTCAGCCCTCTCAATGCCCCGGCGGGTGCACTTCCCTGCTTCCCCACTCCACTCCTTGCAGGTCTTTCCTCCGCCACCTCTGGCCCTGAAGGCACTTCCTCTCGCTCAGCCTCCAGAGTGTGGCTCTCACTCAGTCCCTCCCCTGCAGGAGTTCAATTCCTCATTCCCTCTGGAGTTTGCACTCACTGTCCACACTTCACTGCTCAGATTTCTACTCAGCAGTAGAAATCTGCTGAGGATTTCTGAAGCTGTCTTCAGAAATCCTGAAGCTGTCTTCAGTCAGAGGGGATCCTGAAGCTGTCTTCAGTCAGAGCTGCCTGCAGAGCTGCCACTGCCCAGAGCCATCCTGGGACCGCTGGCCAGCCAGTTTTGAACTGTTTCACCTGCTCTCCTGTAGGTCTCTGCAGCCTCTGGGCTGTGCACCCCTGAGTCCAGATGCTTACTGCTCCAATTCGCAGGGACCTGCAGACATCTTGTGCTCCCTACCCCATCCTCCATTTTCTAGCTTGAGAACTCTGTCAGCACTGCCATCTTTTTTCCTAATCTTTTCTTAAAAGGACATCAGTAGTATCAGATTAAGGCCCATCCTAATGACCTCATTTAACCTTTATTTCTTTTTTAAAGGCCCTTATTTCAAGTATAGTACATTCCCAGATATTGGGGGAGGGGAGTTTAGATAGGGCTTCAACATACAAATTTCAGGGGATGAAATTTAGCCCATAGCATTTGGTTAGGGTAGTGTTTTCTAAGTTTTTCTAATGTAGCTACTTCCCTCCCTGCCCATACTTTAATCTTTGGTAGTGAGTCCAGCCCACTAGGAGAGATTGTGGAATTTTTTAAATTAAAAACAATCAGACAAGCAAGCAGAGTATTCCTTGGCGCATTCTTTCTATTTGTCCTGTATTTGCAAGGTATGGGGATTGTGTGAGCCCTCACTCTAGCCTGCTTGTACAGTTTGTTTCCAGCCAGTCTGTAGTTCCCTTAGTCAGCAGGTGTGGTGATAGCTCCTCTTAGCCTGGCCAGATTCAGATACCAAAACAAGTGAGAAGGACAGTATTGCTCCCTGCCCAAAACTGACTGCAGTTTCCTTGAACATACAAGCTCATATTTTTGAAACAATTGTGGTTAAGATGGCATACTTACTGGAAGCTCGCTCATTACTCAAGTTCATTGGTTTGAATCCTGACTCTATCACTTTCTAGCTATGCGACCTTTGGCAAGTTGCTTAATCTATCTGTGCTTCAACTTCCTCATCTACAAGTTGGGGATAATAGTAGAATTAAATGTTTATATGTAAATAATATTTCCTGGGACATATGATAGTTATCATCATTATTATCCTCAGGCACTATGAAGATGTAAAAAAGTCTAATACATAATTCTTACTTTGAGAAGCTTATAGTCAATCTATCAGAAAGTCCTACTCTGGAGCTTCCAGTGATCTGCCAGAGTGGGAATTATGGCTAAACATCACCCAAACTTGATCTTTTGCTGCAAGCAGGCTGGTGTTGCTATCGGAAGACTGTGTGAAAAATGTGATGGCAAGTGCGTGATCTGGTGCGCATATGTGATGAGTGTAACTACGGCTCCTACCAGGGGCGATGTGTGATCTGTGGAGGCCCTGGAGTCTCCGATGCCTATTATTGTAAGGAGTGCACCATCCAGGAGAAGGATAGAGATGGTTGCCCAAAGATTGTCAACTTGGGGAGCTCTAAGACAGATCTCTTCTATGAATGCAAAAAATATGCCTTCAAGAAGAGGTGATTGGTGGGTGGCCTCTTCCTCCCCTCACCCAGCTGCTGCAGCTGCCAGAAAAGACACCTACTGCTGCTGACAGAAAGGGAGCAGAGAGCAGAACCTCGCCTGGATCGCCTCTCCATTCACTGGCACCTTCCCACCCTTTCCTCTCCTCACCCCAATTCAGTGGTAGGAACGGAAAAGGATTCTTCACCAAGTATTCTGGCAGACTGTATCAGAAAAAATGATGGATTAGCTCATGGTTTTTCTTGGATTCAAGAAGCAAGATTGTTTTCCACACTGATAAGTTCTCTCTACACCAAGAGCTTCTAAAACAAACAGTATCATGTCAGTGTTTTTTTATTTGTTTGTTTTTTGTTTTTGTTTTTTTGAGGAATTGACTGTGAAGCTACCTGTGTTCTTAATAGCAACTGATGGCAGTTGTCTGATGAAACAGCAGCATGATAGGGAGCTCCAAAAAATAAATGTGGGCATTTCATCTTGATAACACTAAGTGGTGCTGATTCATGCTCTTTTTCTAAGGAATTGGACATCCTTTCTGTGGCTATTGTAGTAATAAAGCAGGTGTTTATTTTCTGGTAAAAAAGAAAGAAAGAGAAAGAAAGAAAGAAAGGAAGGAAGGAAGGAAGGAAGGAAGGAAGGAAGAAAGTCCTACTCTGAAAAAATTTCATGCTAAGAGGTAAAAGAAAGGTGAGAATAGAGTCAACTGTAGTAGTCAGGGCCAACTTCCTGGAAGAACTATTTGAGTTGGTATTTGGAAGACAAAAGGCAATTTGAATGGGAGAGGGATCATGTTTTAATCATGGTAGATTAACTGTTATAACAGCACAACACATTTAAGTGGCTTGAAACAAAAAAGGTTTATTTATTTCTCTTGTTTTTTTTCCTTTTTATTGAATTTATTGGGGTGATACTGGCTAACAAATTTATCAGGTTTCAGGTGCACAATTCCACAACACATTATCTGTACATTGTATTGTGTGTTCACCACCCCAAGTCAAGTCCTCCACACCCGCAATCACCACACTGTTGTCTGTGTCCATGAGGTCTTTTTTCTTTTTGTTCAACCCTTTCCCACGTAGCTCCCTCAACCTCACTTTTCCCCACACTGACAGCTGTCAGCCAGCTCTCTACCTATGTATGACTTTGTCTCTATTTTGCTTGTTAATTTATTTTGTTCATTAGATTCAACATAGGGGTGAAATCATAAGGTAGTTGTCTTTGACTGGCCACTTTCACTGAGCAAAAGGCTCTCCAGGTCCATCCATGATGTTGCAATATTTCCTGCTATTGTATATGGGCAGAAGGGTTGGGGCAGAGATGGTACTCTGTTCCCTGCAGTCATTTAGGAACCTAGTCCCCTTCCATATTGTGGCTCCACCACCTCCTAGGGCCTCAGAATTTACTGCTATGAGATCTACCGATGAGAACTACTACCAACTGAGGGGAGAAGAGAGACAGTGCAAGATGGCCCAGAGGTTATAATGGGCTTGGCTTGTAAATGGAGCATATCACATGGCTCCTCCTAGGGCAATCAAATTAGTCACCAGGATGTCATTGACCCTGAGCCTGGGGCAGAGGGCCCTGTTTAAGACTAGTGTTAAAAGATTTTATTTATTATTTTTAGAGATGGGGAAGGGAGAGAGGCACCGAGGGAGACATCAATGTATGGTTGTCTTTCACCTGGCTCCAGTTGCAGACTTGGCTGGAGACCTGGCTTGCAACCTGTGCCCTGGCTGGGAATCGAACCAGCAAACTTTGGATTTGCAGTCTGGTGCCTTATCCACTGTGCCACCAGCCAGGGCCTAGTTGTTTAGGTTTAAATGCCAGGGCCTAAGACTGAGATTCAGTTGCCCACAGCTCATCTGAGAAAGAAAGTGACTCTTACATTTTACGCCCCTACTTTGCCCCTCCTGCTGCCTTGGACAAAACGCTGGGTGGATTCCTCAAAGGGGTTATGGTGATAAAGCACAATCAGAAATGAATAATTTCTTCCTGGACTGAGATGGCCTCCTGACCCATTAGGACTTTGGATCTGCGCTCTGCCAGGTCTAACGATGTCTATCTTATAGCTGCTGGTCCAGGGAGGATGAAGTACTCTGGATGGGCTGATGATACAGTCATTTCTGTTTCATATCAGAACCAAAATCTCTAGGAAACACTAGTTTAATAGCTTCTTCCCTGAACCTTCCATATCTTCTGAGTCATATCCTCCTGCCATTCGAGGATGCCAAGTATGGGGTCATCTCTTCCAGGATCACATCCCTTTCTGGCCCTTGCTGGCCTCCTCTTTTTCCTACCTTTGATTCACTTGGACCTATGAGGTCTGCACTGGTTCTCAACTGGGGGTAATCTTGATCCCCAGGAGACACTTAGCAGTATTCAGAGACATTTCAGCTATACTACTGGGGAAGTACATCTAGTTAGTAGAGGCCAAGGATGCTGCTAAACATCCTACAATGCACAGGACAGCTCCTCCTACCCCCCCCCCAAACAATAATTTAGTTCAAAATTTCAATAGTGCCAAGATTGAGAAGGCCTAAACTACACAGATAGATTGTGCCCTGTGATCTGCACTTTTGTACTGTTTTCAGGAAGCAGGAAGAGCTTGCTTCTTCTCAGATATCCCTCTGCACTCACACCGGAGACAATAGGAATCAAAGGGAAAGGCCAGCCCTTCAGACCCTGGACTGGGGCAGATTGGGAAAGAGCCTTCCCTGAAACTCTCTGAAAATAGGATGTCTCATTCATCCTTGGGCATAAGGAGAAAGGAGGCCAGGCCAGCTTGAAGGTCAGCGTGATATAATGAAGTGCAGTAAGCACTTGTCTTGGAATCAGATGGAACTTGATTCAGATATTGCCCCTCCACCCTTAGTTGTGTGCCCTAAGCAAGTTCCTGACCATTGTGCTATTTTATAGCATTAATGGGTAACTTGGCTGCTGTAGGCTAGATGGGAAGATAAGGGCCACCAAGAAACAAGGAAGTTCAGGTCCTCCGTGATGTGTTGATAGAGCTGAAAATGACATGCCCACTATACTGTTTTTTAGTTGCTATAACAATACTACAATGGGCCCCATCCTTGGACAGAAATAGAATGAAACATATGTTGTTCCTGGAGGCATTTTGGCTTAACTCATATATGTATTTTAAAGGTCAGCAGAATTTTTGCATCTTGAAGAGAATTGTGGTAGTAACATTAGGCTGTGGGAGAGACAAGTTTCGTCACAGGTGTAACAAGGAAGAGACTATTTTGGCAGTCCCCAGCCCATCTTCTTGATTTTTCGGGTTTGGGGGCCCTCAGTAATGGAAAATCTAAGGCTCCAGGAGACTGGTTCCTCAGAATATCCCCTCTGAATCCTCCCAGCTCCTGCAACAGTTAGGCCAGGTCCTGGCAATACCCCACACATTTTTGCTGGGAGGGAGAGCTTAATGTGCCACTTGAGAAAGATTAACAACAAAATGTTCATGCCCTTTTTTTCTATAAGTTCCCCTCTTGGATATTCCTGTAATGACATGATGCAAACATGGTGCAAACCTGTGAGTGCATGTTATTCTCTGCAGTGTTGTAGGTAACAAAGGATTGGGTGCCTTCAGATGCCCACCCATGGAAGAAGGCTGCGCACATGGTGCAGTGCTTGTGAGATGGAGCATGGTGCTGTCTTCAAATACTGGTGCTGAAAGTTCAGTACAAAAGCTGATATATGCTGAATGTAAAGAGAAACAGGAGACAAGTTTGTAGGTATCTAAAATTCATTTCTGTTAAATTTTGCTTAAGACAGGCAAAATTGGACAGAAACATATTATTGTAAATCATTTCCTTCACACATTTTCTTCTTCTTCCTCTTCTTCTTCTTCTTCTTCTTCTTCCTCTTCCTCTTCCTCTTCCTCTTCCTCTTCTTCTTCTTCTTCTTCTTCTTCTTCTTCTTCTTCTTCTTCCTCTTCTTCCTCTTTTAATTTTTACAAGAGAAATGGGAGAGAGCTGTAGAGAACACAGCCTGTTGCCAGAATTCCAGGGTAAGGGGCTCACCATTTCTATAGCTCCATGATAACCCCCAATCCTGTGGGAGTCAAATGGTATCTTTCTAAACAACATGAAAGCAAGTATTGGCTCAGAAATCAGATCAGATTTTAGGGGTTGGGCAGTTAGTTGGAGCCAGGGTGGAACTTGAGCACAGTGCTCCTGGTAGAGAGCAGGTAGGGTCTGGTTGAAAGGCTAAAAGCACACCTTTCTCATCTTTCTCAGAATGGTGACTCATTAAGTCACCTCCCAATTGTTTCTCTTCCCTTCTGTAAGAAACAGAAACTTCTTCAAGCTGTCTCAACAAAAGGAGCATTTAGCAGAAGGAAGCTGGGTACTCCCCATAGCTCTTCCTCCCCGGCCAAGTAGGAAGCAAAGGAAACTCAGAAAGAGCCAGTAGCAGCCTCTGCCCCTGTCCCAAGCCATGCAGGGCCTCTACCTCTGTGGCTCTTCCCTTCTTCTCACCATTTGGTTTCTATCCCATAGAGGTCTGACATAAGGATTGCCACCCTGCCATTGCCTCATCTTTATGTAAAAGTGATAGCTCGCTGCCACACCTCTACCTGCAGTTCCCAAGTTCCTCCCATGAACTGGGAAAGGGAAAAAACCTGACTGGCCAGCTGCAGGACCACAGAGGCATCTCTTCACCCAAGGGCAGGGCTGCAGTGAATTGGTTTCTTTAAAACCCTCACCCTCACATTCACTTCAGGGCCTACCCCTGCCCTGCGGCCTGGCCTCTGCACTACAGGATGCCCCTCCCTTCAGAAGGGCCTGTATTTGCCTCACAGCAAAATTGCCCCCTTCCTTCTTGTCCCAGCCCAAGCCTGACTCTTTGTTTCCAGGGGCCCTACTAGGGGTCGCAATGGCCTTTAGCTCTGATACTAGGTCTGTCCATGAAGTATCAAGCCAATGTCAATATAATTAAAACATAATATGGTTTGACACTTTCAGGACAGATCTCATAGAAGGCTTCTTTCCTGCCCCAGCTGTCTCCTGTGTGTACCTCAAGTTAGAACATGGGTACTTGGGGGGCAAAGCTCCTGCTGTCAGCTTCTTTGGAGTCCCCATGGTGATGCCTGGGCTCCCTGAACAATCAGCTAGCTGATTGTCACCAGGGATTGTGCCAATGGCCAGCAAAATGTATGAGTACAAGCTCTGACAGCCTGTGAGGACTCTGCTGAGGAGGTCAGGGGTAAAGATCAGAGTGCTGTGAGGCTCTGCTTGCTGAGGTTTCAGGAGCCTGGAGGAGTGGATCCGCCTGGATACCGAGGACAAAGTCCAGTAATAAATTACGTGGGCTCAGAGTGCTGGGCTATTTCCTCCTTGAGTCCCTTCCTGCTCTCCCATATTCTCCTCCACTCCCTGAGCCCTGGCACTGCCTCCTGTCCTGCTCTTTCTGAGTGCCTAGGGTGGTGGGAAAGGGAGTCAGCCAGCCCCCAGTCCTGATAAGGTAAGGGAATACCTGGGGACTTCTCTGCCTCTTGGGTGCACTGAGCCTACAGGCCTTTGTCCTGTAACCTGGGAGGATGGGAGGAGTAGGTCACCTTAGAGGAGACTGGCTCTGCAAGTGGGGCATTGGAGTTGCAAATGTGGGGAAATACTGTAGGGCTTACCTGCAGACAAGGTGGGACAGGCCTATGAAGCAGAGGGGTAAAGATTCCCTTCAGGAGCCTGGAAACCAGAAATGCCAGCCCAGAGTCTTGGCCCATCAGGCTGAGGGCCAGCATGGGGGGTCAAGGAGGAGGGAGAAGTGTCCTCTGCTACAGCCAGATAGTTGTACCGGCAGAGAGAAGGCAGTTGCTGGGGCTGCCTGAGCCCAGCAGCCTCCTAGAACATAAGGGCCTTGCCGTGGCATCAGGGGTCATGAGGGTAGCCCAGGGGCCACTGACTGGGCACCAGGCAGATATCAGCTGTGCTGCATGTACCATCAAAGTGCACACTCATAGCACAATGGTGTTATTGCCTCCACTTCTTGGATACAGAGACTGAGGACCATGGAAGTTGAGGTACCCATAGAAAGGATACAAGCTGGGACTTGACTCTAAAACCCAAGATTCTCCAAATGACATAGGTGCTTGCCTAGACAATTGCCAATTATCAAGTTAGTCACCTCTAGATGACCTGAGTCAGGACACTGCCTGCCTGGTCTCAAAGCCTCCTCTGTGTGACCTGAGGGCTGCCAGGGAAAGGAGTGACTGCAGGGAAGCCACCATGGAGGGCTCCCACAGCAGCCTCACCTGAGTTGTCAGCATGGTGGGCATCTGTCCCAGTTCACAGTGGAGGACATCTGAGACACAGATGTCAGGCTCCTGGCAGGTACGGGGGCCCACCCCAAATCTCCTAAATTGGGGGTGTTTATTCCCTATAACTAGGTTTCCCCCGCAAGTTCAACTCTATTTTTTTCTTTTTTTAAAGTTTATTGTTGTATTACATCCATCCCCTTTTTGCTCCCCTCTGTCCCCC